>JAJONI010000677.1:0-19826 GCA_022190145.1 Pezicula rhizophila
AGACTGTTTATCAGTTGGGACCACTAGGATCACTTGTAAGAGTAAATAACAGTATACTGTTAGGGGTAATAATTGTATTGTAATAGATGATTGTTGTTACAAGATACAAAGGGGATGCTACGATATATATACTTTGGGTAGTATCCCTGATTCCCGTAACTCGCCTACAGTACCTACGCGACCATATATTATTATCCCGACATTATCTCTCATATTTCATAGATCACTATTTAACTCTTAGAAAGCAGTTTAATACTGTAGTGGAGACTAAGATGTATCAGTCCTTGAATCAAAGCTAAATAACCCGTATGTGATTGCTTGAGTATCAAGTTGGTTGTCGATGTTCACATGGCTTAAAAGTAATCCACTGACTAGTGTACGAGCAAATGACTGAGGCTCAATGCTCAATGTGCCTTTGGAGTTTGCGATGTCAATGATGATTGCAGTTTTGTGGGAAGATCACTAATATTTCACATTACGCTCTTGTTTTCAGAGCAGATTAACCTTAGCACATCTAATAATAAATGGTATGAAGTAAACTTAAAGGATATCACACTATAACCCCCGTTGTTGCTGCTCTGGTTTTGTAACGCGACTATTCCCCAGAACACCAGTGTTCCTTGTTAACGTTATACGTTATGCCTAGATGCCCTATAAAAATAGATGGCGAATACCCATACGGCTTAATTGAACAGTTGGATGAACGTGGGACATGCAAGAGAAGTTAGGCACGGTGTGTAGTCACATGGATAGGTCTGAAGGTTATTTGGAAGAAGCTATTAGAAAGCTTGCTATGCTACTGACAGTTTTGAAGTGTCAACTTCCACCTTCGACCTAAACCCCCCCGGCGATTGCTATCACTCGACCAAACGCGCTACTGTTCAGCCCAACCATTGTAGAATTTTATGATGTCTTTCTGTCGGATGCACAAGCAAGCAAGTGATTACGCTATATTTAAGACGCAGGAGGAGCACCACCACGGCCAGCACCACGTCCAAAACCGCCACGGCTAGGTTAATGTTAGACTGGATATTTCAAAAAAGATTGCACAATGGAACTTACAACTGAGGAGCGAATTCTCCAGGGGCACCACCCTCCTTTCCTTCACCAGCATCACGTCTGCGGTAACCCCCTTCGCGATCACCACGATCTCCACCACCACGGCCACCACGTCCACCGAAAGGCTTGCGCTCGCGCTCACCCTCTCCGCCCATCATTCCACGAGGAGGAGCGTGGGATCGTTGTTGCTTAATGTGTGTAGCTGGGACAATCTCAGCGGGGAGATGGAGCCACTCGCGGAGGTAGTCGAGACCCTCTGGGGTGAGAGTATAGTAGTAGTATTGCCATGAGAATTGAGTCTTGACGTATCCTCGGGAAGTAAGGGACTGGCAAGCCTTAACGACGTAGAGGTTCTTGGTGTCGATGTCGTTGTGCTTTGGGAGGTTGTAATCCTTCTTTGCAACGAGAACACCCTCTCGGAACAAGTACTCGTGGATCTTCTTGCGGTCGGCCTTTGGGATGAGCCTGAAATACAGTTAGTAAAATGCAAAGCCTTGGAATTAATTCCTAATATTCTTACATTTTGGCGGTTGCTGATGTTGGTAGTGTTGGGTGAAAAGGAAAGTTCGCGACAAATCGAAATTGACAGAGGTATTTCACGAAATCCCCAAGTGCGAAAGCCTCGCTAGGAGTAGCGCGCTACCTTAATTTTACCCTGGCCTGGACTGATGATCTTATATAGTCACGTGTGTTAGGAATTGTGGCTCAGGTTCCAGGTTAAGCTGGATGTGTGGCTGGGGTTTGTAAGGCTAAGGCGCATTGGCCTACCTGGTGGCGATATACTGCGTAGATTCTCGACTCACCCAACCATTACCATTACCATAACCATAACCATAACCATAACACGACGAAACCCTGTCGCAAGTCGCAGTGCGAAGCTAATGATATACTGCTCTTATTCAAACAAGTCTTCGATATGGCACCCTCCACAGTCAACGTTCTTTTGACCTCGTTCCCTGGGTTAAACCTCCCATCGACTCTGTCGCTCCCTCTCCCCTCAACTACTACCATCTCGCAACTCCAAGAACGTCTACAGGAACGACTTCCTGCGCATAACAGTCGTCTTATTCTCACAACCATATCAAATAAGCAATTGCCGACAACTTCATCTTCTCCTATCTCCCATCTACTATCTAGCCCTCAGGATGAATTCCTGTCTCTTCGGCTCTCGGCTCCTCTTTGTGGTGGTAAGGGAGGATTCGGCTCCCAACTACGAGCAGCTGGTGGGCGCATGTCCTCAAAGCGCAAGAGAAATCAAGGCGATGATAACGGTTCAAGTCGCAATCTTGACGGCCGTCGGTTGCGAACTGTAAATGAAGCCAAGGCCCTCGCAGAATATCTTGCTATCAAGCCGGATATGGAGAAGAAGGAAAAGGAGGAGAGACGAAAGCGGTGGGAACAGGTAGTAGAATTGGCAGAGAGGCGAGAGGAAGAAATCAAGTCTGGGTCAAAAGGCAAAGTCGATGGGAAGTGGGTTGAGGACAAGGAGGAGGCTGGTGAAAGGACCCGCGAAGCAGTACTAGCGGCTATGAAGTCTGGGGACTATAAGGATAACCTATTAGGGGCATCCTCTGGAAGTCAAGGATCTGGAAGTGAGGATGAGGTAATGGGAGGTATGAGTTCAAAGGACACAACTCCTCCATCGGAAACTGAAGCGCCGAAACAGAAGGCAATGGCTTTTTTTGGATTTGACGAAGACGATGAGTTCATGAGCAGTGATGAAGAGGAAGAGAAGGATGAAGCTGAAGATATTGCGGAGGAGAGTGAAGAGGAAGATGAAGACGAAAAGATGTTGCAAGATACCGAAGACCTCGCACCGGAAGAGAAAATCGGGAATGCCGTTAAGGAGACAATCGAGGAACTGACACCTGAAGCGCAATCAGCCCAGGCAGATGTGCATAAGCCCGAAGTCGATTATTCGCATTATAAAGTCCCTGAACTAAAAAAACTCCTCCAGGCTCGGTCCCTACCGATCTTAGGGCTTAAAGCTGATCTTATTATGCGGTTGAAGGAGAATGATAACCAGTGAGTGGGATTTGCTTCTCCAAAGAAGTAGATTGGAAGACATCAGGAAAAGAAATAGTGGTCTGGACGGTTTTAATACATTGGACTTACAGCGCGGCGTTTGGAGACATATAAACATACTCTTAAGGATGACTATGAAATTACTGGACAAGCAATAATGAACTGATGTCCTGGTGATTTTCAGTGAGAATATTATGCTACCTAATATCAGTAGCTGAGGACACGAGTTCCACAGGCTTCGAAGATGGACACATTGGCATCTACCACCAACAGTTGCAGGCTATTAGTGTACCTACGGGTAGGAGCAAATCAGAGAGATTCGTAATCACTCAATTTGACTCTATAACTGTACCTGATTTTACTAGCTTCAGCAGGTAAAAACAGTCACTGGAGTCTTACTGCTAGACCTTAAAGTGAATGGAAGTCATTTAACGATCAGTTGTTTTGAGCCCTTAAGCAAGTGTGTTCTAGCTTCTTAAGTCGTCACATAACACATAATTACTTCACTCCACTTATTATTCCCCGTACCTACAGAGAGCTTAGTAAGACTGTTTAATGTTAATGACCATCCCATTTCGACCCCGCCTTCACTCCCCAACCTAGGAACCCCACTGTTGAGCATTGGTGAATCCATAGCTTTTGCAACACACCTCCCAACCTCTGGCATCAATTTCTGGAAAGCAAATTACCAATTGTCGTTTTATCAGCGGTTCCAGAACAACATGCGCGTCACAGAAATCTGTGCCTTCTCTCGACCGCGGATGTGCTTGAGGTTCTGGCCAATTGTCAACCATGCCATTAGGTACTCCAATTCTCAATACAGAACATTCTCGGCAACGTCGACTAGAAATATAAAGAATACAGAATTATCCGCGGAGCAGCTGGCTGGAGTAAAGATAGACCGTGATAGGCTATGGAGAGTTTTGCACCAGACTTGTGAATGGGGGAAGGGGGAGAGATGGGGAGAGTAAGCAAATGTGTTGTCATACTTGTAAAGCCATACACTATTAGACGTTTGGTATTATGGCAAGTTTGAGGTATTTTTATTTCTTATCAAGTGCATAGGAAGAGTAGTTCATTATAGTGCCGCCATGCCAGATAACATTCATCTATATTCCCATGTCCTTCTTTCAAGAATCCAAGTCCTCGCTCGTCATATACAAAATACGTGCCCAGAACAACTTGATACTTCAGAAGCAGAAGCAAGGTCAGGAAAGTCACTGGTTGTCGAGTGCGTACTATTTCTGAGAGGGCGAGCTTCCATAGCATATCATCGTGTTGATTTAATTGTCTTGAGCAGAGTGCCATAAGTAAGGGCCTCGAATATTAGAATACTACTCGTATTTCGAGATGACTGCTTGAGCGTGTCGTTTCAATGAGCTGCGGAGCTCGTTTAAAAAATGCAGAATTTAAACTAAGCACTTTACAGCGGTCCTACAAATATAGGTATGTCACGCCTCGCCTTGAGCGATGCCGACAAGCAAGCTAGAGATTGGTTTGTAGAAGAAACTAGGTCTCTAGGTTGCAAGGTTACCATAGATGCTATGGGCAATATCTTCGCGGTAAGACCTGGTTTAAAGGAAGGTTTAGCAACGTTTGCTGGGTCTCATATGGATACACAAGTAAGCATCGAATAACATATATACCGCAATTGTTCTCATTAACCACCCAAAAGCCAACAGGTGGAAGATATGATGGGATATTGGGCGTCCATGCTGGCATTGAAGCTTTGAAAACCATGAAGGATATGAACATCGAGACCGAGTATCCGACTGGCGTAATCAACTGGACAAATGAAGAAGGAGCTAGATTTCCAATTTCTATGGTCTCTTCCGGTGTCGTAAGTAAAATTAGTACCTTGCTTTCTGGTTCTGAAGTGTATTCCTTTTGTTACATATATTTAGATAGCTATATTTCCTTCAGAGAATAATCTTCTTAGTTTTGTTCCTCAAATCCTCATATTAGGAGACTACTAACTTTGCTTTCACTTAGTGGGCTGGAGCTATCCCTCTTGAGACGGCGTATAACCTCGTGGAGGTTGGTGCAGGGAACGCAACTCAGAAATCCGAACTTAAGAGAATAGGATACCTTGGGACGTTGGACGCAAGTCATGTGGCTAATCCTATCGCTGCTCATTTTGAACTGCACATCGAGCAAGGGCCAATTCTCGAACAATCAGGTGGGAAAATCGGGGCGGTGGAAGGCGTACAAGCCTATCGATGGCATACTATCACCGTTAAAGGTAGAGACTGCCACGCGGGAACAACGGACTTTAAGAATAGATCAGATGCCATACTTACAGCAGCTCAATTGATCGTACACAGCCATAACAAAGCCACGGAGTTGGGATGTCTGGCGTATGTTTAATACTTCCCTCATATCAGAATTGAAGGACTCACTGTATGAAGGTCGACAGGAATCTTGAATTTAAAGCCTGGCTCAACGAATACAGTCCCGGGCTTTGTCCAATTCTCCCTTGATATACGATCTGGCCAAGATTCCACACTGCTGGAATTGGAGAACACGCTAAAGGATGACTTCGCTCAGATTGCTGCCGGAAACAATATTGGCGGACAGAAAGCCAAAGGAACAAAAGGGAGGGGATGTACTGTGAAGTGGAAACTGGATACTGCTAGTCCTGCGACACAATTCCACGAGGACTGCATCAGATGTGTAGAGGAAAGTGCAAATGATTTGCTACGCAGCAAGTCTGGGCCTCAGGTATAGAGGATGACATCTGGTGCTGGTCATGATAGGTACTCAACTTCCTCCCGTTCTGCGTATGATGTTAATGCCAATTTAGCGTCTATACGTCGAGGCGAGCTCCAACATCTATGATTTTCGTGCCTTGCAGAGATGGTGTAAGTCATAATCCGGCAGAGTATTGCAGTCCTGAAGATTGTGCAAATGGAGCCCAAGTCCTCTTGGGAGCCCTCTTGAGGTATGACAAACTCCGAGCAGAAAGGGAGTCGCAGGGCTTGAATTAGCTACGTCACTGGTCTGTGTGTAGCTCTATTAGTATCAATAAGACACAAAAGTACCGCTTGTAGCATGCACGTTGGACCGAAAACAAAGCCAGTCTATCAATTCGTGTCAATGACTTTATATAGTACACTGCCATTCCTATAACCACTCCTGTCTCTGGTCAACCTGCATCTATCAACAATCCCATGATATCCTCTAGGAATCGAGTTTGGCGGGGAAGGTTCCGTTTTCTGTATAGATTGATGAGTAATTTAAATCGAAGCCAATTATTTAGGGATACTGACCACGCTGATCGTTCCATCGCTCAACCCACGCACTTGGGCACAAAGACTTGTAGGCAAGGAAGAACTAAATAGCTTGTCAGAAGCTGTCTACTTCACATAGCAAATTTCCACGTACTTGACGACATGGCGCAAAATCCTCTCCCTTAGCTAGGATACACTTGTGGTAGTCGACGTAGTTTTGCCAACAGTGCTTGGTTTGGTTTTGGTTCGGGAAGCGGGCATCGAAGCCTAGAGTTCGAGGGTCAATGACTGGTCACCTCCTTCTAGCAGGCTGATATATCCGCAGACTCTCCTCTTTCTATGTTTCGGGGGCAGGCAAATTATCGGGGTGGCATACCAGCTTGAGTGAAGATGGTCAGCATACGTTCGTCAGGCCACTCCTCTGGAGGTCAATGGGATGGATCAAAGGCTTACCAGTAACGAACTTAAAAGGCTTGGTCTCGCGCTCTTCGTCAGACATCTTCGCGGTGGTATTGAATGAGTCCGAAAGTTATGTGGAGAGGGTCAATTGGTGAGGGAAGTCAATCGTCTGGTCGTTCGTCAGGTCGAATGATTTGATCTAGCCGAGCTCTTCCGCCCCGAATGGACTAGTGCCTTTATTGTGGAACGGGCCTCATCCAAGCTTCCGTCAACATATTGCTAACGCAGAATACTGAATTGGACAGAAACATCAAACAACATGCAGCCAACTACTGCTTTCAGAATGTTTCAACCATCCAAGAGGATGATGATGCCAGTACCAGTAAGTTCCCCTAAGTCATTGAATCCATTGCCATTCGTCCGGAGCACTGACGTTTGTCAAATTACAGAAGGAGGAACACAGCGGTACGTAGCTCAATTGCACTTTTCATGAACTCAACAAGACGATGAGCCTACTTGGGAAGGATAATTGGCCAGGAGACAAGAATAAAGGATACTGATATGTTGTGTTTGCAGCACATACAATCAGTCAACGCATCCGGCAGCTGCGAAAGATTCCTCCGGAGTTGATCCCCCTTGGTACTATAGCCCAGCGATGCAAGTTAGAAACCAGATACTAAATGTGGTACAGGAATCGTTGTGGGTGTTGCTGTTGGCGCTGCGTTTTACTCCATGGGCCGGAAATTGGTTGTCGACAAGCAGATGCGCCTTGCTCGCCAAAACAGAAAGGAGTAGGTTTGGAGAGGGAACACGCACGGAATTGGCAGGATGTATATTCTGAGTGGTCGTACGAGGAACGGGTGGAGGGACGGATGACATAGCATTGAGGTGTACAAAGCAATGGATCCCTCATTTTGTGCATATAGAACGCGCTTGAATTGCTTCCTTTGATATACATTTACATAAATCCCGCTGAACTCCACGTTAATTTTGCTTAACCAAATGAACGCCACCATGGTATCTCAGTACGGTCTCACTCTATAACTCTTGGTTCCCGTTCCCAGTTCCTCATTCGGGCCTTGGACCTGCAACGTCCAAGCCCTCCAGCCCCTGCATAGGATCATCAGGTCTTTCTTCTGCACCTGACTTGGCTCTTTCTGCTGCTAATTTATCTTCTTCGCTCACGGCGTTGGTTGCTAGCCAACCCTCCTATACAGCTATTAGTTATACGTAGTTTAATTTCTGGGATGTTGCTACTCACCTGCTCCCACAAAGCAGTTTTGCTACCAAGACCTTCGTTTGCATTCTTTGGCGCCTTTGCAGCAGAGACTTTGATTACTCTCCCAAATAACTCGGACTGATCCATGTTGTCGATTGCGTCTTTGGTGTCTTCTGGGTCTTCAAATTCCACATACCCAAAGCCTCGATGCAACTCTGTAGAATTGGGACCCTCCGGTTTTCTATCGCAATCAGCATCATAAATTTATCAGACGTATTACAGTACTTACGGTAGAGAGACATCAGCAATTTCTCCAAATGGTAAAAAGGCTGCTTCGAGGTTTGCAACTGTAACCATTGGTGCCAGCCCTCCTACGTAAACAGTAGCTTTCCAACGTGCTTGATCTGTCATTGTAAGAGACTTTTGGATTACTCCAAGTATGTTTGCAGCTAGCAGAGTTGCCAATACATGGAATCTCCAGCCCTAAATTTTGGTTTATGTCAGTCACGTGTGTAGCTCAGCCTTGACGTCGGCAAGCTTTCCCCAGAGTCGAACTGGCGAGAACTGGCATCTTCAATAACTTTAACACGTCTCACTACAAGACCCCTCCCATACGATTTCTTCCAATTGCGAGTCCGTGGCTCGCATACTTTCTTTTCGAATTATCTGCTGGCTTGTTGAGGGGCAAGCTCAAGTAGTCTGTAACTACTGCGTGTTAACATAAGACAACTTCGATATGGTCCGTTTAAGGGAAATCCCAAGAACGGCAGCGTTCGCCTGGTCGCCTGGCTCCGAATCACCTGTGGTTGTTACTGGAACGAGGGCTGGCGCAGTTGATGCTGATTTTTCGGATGAGACGAAGCTAGAGCTTTGGGACTTAAGTCTCGATGACCTAGAGCAAGGCGTTGAGCTTCAACCAATTGCTAGTATCAGCACCGATTCTAGGTATGTCTCTGGAACTTCCAATAGTTTGGATCGCGCCCTTACAAAATACTAGATTTCATGATATTGCCTGGGCTCCTGCCAATGCGGACCACCCAAGAGGAATTATTGCTGGAGCTCTTGAAAATGGATCCCTGGATTTATGGGATGCTGAGAAGCTTATAAAAGGTGCGGAGGATGCCTTTATGTCGCGAACTACGAAACACACCGGCGCGATCAAGTCACTTCAATTCAATCCTCTGAAGCCCCAAATCCTTGCGACAGCTGGCACCAAGGGAGAGCTCTACGTCTACAACATTGATGACATTGCGAACCCTTTCCGGCTGGGTACGGCCGCGGCCAGATCGGATGATCTCGAATGTGTAGCATGGAATAGGAAGGTTTCGCATATTCTGGCAACAGGAGGAAGTGGTGGTTTTGTCACAGTGTGGGATTTGAAAACAAAGAAGGCATCTCTAACCTTGAACAATAACCGTCAGGCTGTTGGCGCAATTGCTTGGGATCCGGAGAATGCTACCAAGCTCCTGACTGCCACTCCGGATGATTCCAGCCCTGTCATCCGTTTGTGGGACCTACGAAATTCGAATGCGCCAGAACGCACGCTACAAGGACACGACCAAGGAATACTATCACTATCTTGGTGTCAGCAGGATGATGAATTATTGTTATCTTGTGGTAAGGACAATAGGACTCTACTGTGGAACCCAAGAACTGGAGAGCGATTGGGCGAGTTTCCAGAGGTCACAAACTGGACTTTCCAAACAAGATTCAACCCTCACAATGCAGCTTTATCTGCAACTGCTTCATTTGACGGAAAGATCTCTATTCAGACCCTACAAAATACAAACCCTACAGCAGCACAAACTGCGGTTCAGGGGCCAGCAGACGGAGAGGATTTCTTTACAAAAGCCCAGACACAGCCGCAGGGAGCATCATTTACTTTGCAGAAAGCGCCTAAATGGCTTGAACGACCTGTTAGTGCGTCTTTTGGCTTTGGAGGAAAGCTAGTCAGCTTTAGTGTATTGCCAAATGTAACAGGGCAGAACAGGGCCTCCAAGATTCAGATTACCAAATTCTCAGTTGATTCCGACATTGGCACTGCAACGGAGGCTTTTGAAGCTGCTCTTCAGGAGGGAGATATCAATTCTATTTGCAAATCTCACATTTCGCAGGCCAAGACTGAAGAGGAGAAAGCAGATTGGACAGTTATTGAGACGTTGCTCGCTAAAGACCGCAAGCAGATCACGGAATATCTGGGATTTTCTGATGTGGATGAAATCACTAACGGCGTGTCTGAATTGAAAACTTCTGAGTCAGAGCCAGAGAAGTTGGAGACTGAAGATGGCGAAACGAATGGTACTACTACTACGAAGAAAAATCGCTTATCCACCTTCTTTTCCGATGGTGCTGAGGGTGATGACTTCTTGTCAAGTATTGCAGCGACGAAAGGCACGAAGACCGATAACCCCTTCCATCTGTTTTCAGATTCGGATTCAGATTCAGAGAAATCGATTGCCAGAGCTCTGATGCTAGGTAACTTCGAGAAGGCCATGACTATCTGCCTCAAGGAGGAACGTATTGCAGATGCATTTATTATTGCGAATTGTGGAGGTGCCGATCTTCTCCAAAAAGTCCAATCCGCATATCTAGCTCGCAAAGGCGAGAAGCCAAACTACCTTCGACTACTTTCTTCGGTGATTGGAAAGAATCTATGGGACATCGTACACAATGCTGATCTTAGCAACTGGAAAGAAGCTATGGCCACGCTTTGCACATATGCCGATCCAACCGAATTCCCAGATTTGTGTGAAGCACTTGGAGATCGGGTTTTGGAGAGTGGGTCTTCCAAAGACGCCTCATTCTGTTACTTGGTCGGTTCGAAATTAGAGAAGGTTGTCGGTATTTGGATCCAAGAGCTGGAGGAGAATGAAAGATCTGGTGTGCAGGAGCCAAGTGGTGATTCGACCTTCTCTGTCCATGCACGCTCCTTGCAGAGTTTCATTGAGAAGGTCACTGTTTTCCGGGCGGTTACCAAGTTCCAGGACACAGAGACAGGATTAGAATCCGATTGGAAACTAGCACCACTATATGAGAAGTACACTGAGTATGCAGACATCGTCGCAGCTCATGGCTATTTGCCCATTGCCGAGAGATACTTGGACCTCCTCCCTATCAAATACCCAGCAGCTGAAGTTGCTCGTAACCGGGTGAAGCTTGCTTCGAGAAAAGGTGCTCAACAAGCTGCAGGCCGCCAGGAGCAGAAGCCTGCTGTCAGATCAGTTGGGCATGCGACACCAGGTATGGGCTATCAACCACAAGCACAAGCAGCAACTCCAGCAAAAGCTCCGTCAACCTCCTTCATGCCTCCAGCACCAACATCAGCAGCAAACCCTTACGCTCCTCCTAACAGCACATCAGTTGCAAATCCGTATGCACCCCCAAATGGGCCAACAACGAATGCGTATGTACCGCCAGCAAATCCCTACGCACCACAGCAAGGATATCAACAGCCACAATCCCAGGGAGGTTACAGCTCCGGATACAATTCTGGTTATGCAAACTCTAATTCGGGATATGGTACGCCACCACCACAATCATTTGGAGCGCCTCCTCGCAATACCACTCCATCGGTAGCCCCGCCGCCATCTAAATTGAGCAATATGGAGAACTGGAATGATACTCCAATGGTGACAAAGCCACCTACCGCAAGGAGGAACACTCCTGGCCCATCTGCTGCACCCATTACATCCCCATTTCCAAACCAGCAGAACACGGCTATGCCCCCACCTGGAAACCCTTATGGAGGAGCTCGCGCTACACCCACGCCACCTCCACCTCCACCAAAGGGCCCGGCTCCCCCACGTATGTCATCTCCATTGACAAGTGGTCCTCCACAAGGCTTCCATCAGCCTGCCAGGCCATCTTCAGCAGCTAATGCGTACGCACCACAAACACCAACTCAACAGTACGCTCCACCTCCAACGATCCCCCGTGGCGCCTCACCATACAACGCTCCACCAGCAGGTCCTCCCCCAAGTAGCAGATACGCACCCGCTCCGGCACCGCAGCAGCAGTACTCACAGCCGCCAACTCCTCCGTCTCAGATGGCACCGCCACCGCAGGCAGGTAACAGGCCACCCCCACCGGCAAATCCCTATGCACCACAAGCAGGGACACCCCAGGGCCAATTTGCACCTTCTCAATCGCCTTATGGAGCTAGCCCACCTCCTGCATCATTCCAGAACCAACAAGGTCCACCGCCACAAGGACCTCCTCAGGGAGGACCCCCACAGGGTTCCCAGCCAGGCACCAGCCAAGGGCCTCCTCGAGCTACTGTTCCAGCGAAGCAGAAGCATCCAGCCGGTGATAGATCACATATTCCGCAGTCAGCTATGCGAGTCTATGAAGTCTTAAATAGTGAAATGCAGCGAGTCGCATCGAAGGCACCTGCATCATTTGCCCCTCAAGTCAAAGATACACAAAAGCGACTTAGTATTCTATTCGACCATCTAAACAATGAGGATTTAGTGAAGCCAGACACCATTCAAAGGCTAAATGAACTTGCTGAAGCCCTCCAATCAAAGAATTTTGATGCCGCGGGAAAGATTCAAGTGAGCATTCAAAGCGAAAAGACTGATGAGTGTGGTAACTGGATGGTAAGTTTCATTCCGACCATTTTAGGTACCGGTATACTGATAATCTGTATAGGTTGGAGTGAAACGTCTGGTGGGTATGAGCAAGGTAACACCTTAGGTGAATGTTGTATGAGTTACATGAGATTTTGCTATTGGAATCTGAAATGGAGGGATGGATAACGAGTGTTAGTTGAAGCGAACCATAGCATGTATAAAACAGGACTGCTAGATTCCATGCTCTTATCCTTGGCCTTGGGCCTTTATTGCGAGTTTTGTGAAGACCTCTAGCCTGGAGTAGATCTTGCTCCTATGACTTCAATAAGTTAAAAAGCCTATATTCACTAAACGTCAAAAGTGGATTTTTGATTACCTAGCTTTGCAACGGAATCGGCCATTTTCTCAAGATTTCAAGAATAGAGCAAAACTAAGGATCACACTAGTCCGTCTGAATTTCCTGTTGTATGGCCACAAAGTCGTGTGAATCATCATTATCTGCTTGCTCAAGACGATTCACTGACTATTCTATTAGCAGGACCCGCTGCGTAAGGTAGGTTCAAGGCTTTTTTCTTCCGTTATCAACAAGCACCTCACTACACTAGTACCTTAACTGAAAATGACAAACGCCAACATCTCAAAACCAATGAGAAGGCCTCACTGCAAACCCTCAATCAAAGTAGGCTACTCGTATACATACCAACATCCGGTCCTTCATCGCCATGCTACGTAAGAGTAGCTCGCGAAAAGCCAAGAGCACTCTTACATTGCTCCCTCCCCCAAGAATTCCATTGTCCCTGCCGCTAATACCTACCCAGCAAAAGGAAATGGCGAACAGACCAACAACCAATTCAACATTATTATCGTTACCCCCGGAGATCAAGCAGTATATCCTCAAATTTCTTCACCCAATCGATGTCACCTGTTTCTGTCTAACCCAGTCAGTTCTCCGTTCCCCATATTCCCACCTCTTCCCCAGGAAGTCGCCAAAGCCACTAACTAACAACTTCCCTGCTTACTTACCTGCCTATAGCAAATCATTCTACGCTCTACCTTCGCGCATACCCAACATACGGTTAACAACTGGCTCACCCTACGACAGCTTCCCACACCCTAGCGGTAATAATACCAATTTAAACTTAACAGCAAAATCTTGCAAACATTGCATCCCAGTTCTCTATTATCCATCCCATTGTCAACTTTTCTTCCATCTTCGCTCTTGGTTCCCCAAAGATTTGAAGTTTTGTGGATGTTGTTCGAAATTTACCAGAGGAGGGGAGGGTGGTGTTCGTGGTGGTGGTAATGGCTTTTGTGGGAGGTGTGGGACAGCGTATCGGAGGATGTTTGAGAGAGGGCGGAGGATGTTGCCTGCTTCTGGAGATACTGTGGGGGACGTGGAGACTGAGGGTTGGGTTAGAAAGAGAGGTTGGTATAATGAGCCGCTTCGTGATGATGACGATGATGAGGCTTAGTTGCGAGAGGTATGTCTTCATGTCGTGAATGATCATTTGAGTGATTGACGCGTGGAGATGGAGGACTTACCAGCAATACTTTGGATGCATTCACCCTTGAGCGTGTTTGACATGGCTGGATATGCTGGATATGCTGGATATGCTGGATAAGCAACTGGTAATCGCGATCATCTACGATACCTTCATGTTTTTTAAGGAAAGACGTCGAGTTAAAAACTATCAGTTTACCATCGCTTGTTATGATGAGCGGAAGAATGCGAGCAATGTCATACTTTTCACGATGAGTGCTGCCACGAGGTGGAAGTCGATGTGGGAGGGTATCACTTTAGTTGAGTTTAGTAAACTCAAGCACTGGAACTGACCGAGAGAACGGATAATCATATTTTATATGGAGAACTTCAACTTTTTTTTAGCTACATGTAACGTATTGCTACTCGGAACCGATTTTCTTTGTCGCTCGTGTATACTGTATCTTGTCTTGCAAACCCCAAATAAATCTAGTGACCTTAATAACCTATTTCATCTACCTACGCTGTTTTCGATGAAATATAACGACTATAACATAACCTCCATTATATGGCATTCAATCGGTCACCACCTCTAGAAGAACTAGCCATCCTCTACCCAAAGAAATCTCATATGGCCTAAAAACCTAATACTCAAACCCGACCCATCATCTGCATCTCATGCACATCCTTCGTCCCTTGCCTCTGGGACTTGTCATCAGTTGTAACAACCACCATACAGTACTCTTCTCGGCCCCCTTACTCTTCTACGTCCAGAAGGTAAAATCTGCTACATGCCAAGTGGCTTGAAAACCGATAGCTGGATGGAGAACGGTAAGGGTGACGGTGGCGAATATAGCACCTTTGAAGCCACCACTTAGTTCTATGCAACGGAATACGCTGCGGACAAAGATTGTTGCAACGGCGATGCAGAGACCAGCTATTATTAGTGTTGTCTAAGGAAGAATGAATGTGGAGGGCATAGATTTACCGACTAAAAATGCTTTGAATAGACGGGTGTATACAAGGCTGAGGTGCTGGCTATTCCAAGATTCTTTTGTCCTACTCAATCCCTAAGCAAAGTCGGCACAGAACCCAGCGAACAAAAGTAAGGATGATACTTGGAAGGCTAGACCCGCGATCATAATGCTCTTGCCAGTATGTGTCGAGCTGATTGTATTCGCGGTTTCAGCAATGCCACCGACTAGACCCTGCAGCACGACACTAAATATACCGCATCCGCAGAATATCAATGTGTATGTACGGGTCCTGATGCGAGATATCTCTGGCCGTAGACGGTAATGATTCGGGCTACCTAAGCAGAAGTAGATAGCTGCAATCAGGAAAGCGGGAGCGATGGTCAGGCAGATGAGGTAGATGGGGAAGTCGTTCTTGCTGAAGGGCGAATTATGCATGAAGATGCGTCCAACATATCCTACGGCCTCAAGTGCCTATTTTATCTCCGTTTATGTATAGGAGTTTAGCAGGGAGAGTACGAACGAGGCCGCAGAACATCGCTATCATATATCCCCATGTATGATATTTAATGTCCAAGCTTAGTTGCGCGACGAACGAGAGGCCCAAGATTGCTGCAAAACAGCATATTACCACCAACAGAAGGAAGATAGGTGAAGTGTGCAAAGCTCGTGATTGTTGAGTAGCGTTACTTACGCTGCCAACAATCGTCCCACTTGGGGAGGGGAGATCCGTGTAAGATTCGACATAGCTACTGTATCATTTGGTTTTCTACACTAGAAAAGAAAAGAAGTCTACAATGAAGGCTACAATTATTATTTAAGAGAAATTCAAATCAAGTGAATACAGAGCATTGATAGAAGACATGAAGTGAAGCATATTTGACTTGAGAAGCCTAAGCACAGGTTCCTAATTGATGTATATAACTTGGATACGCAGAAACAGGGACAATTCCACGCACGAATACCCACACGGCGTGTCGGAATCTGACTACACGAATATATTTCACCTGAAATGCGCAAGGGAATCCAGCAATTAGCCTATGAAACTGGAACAGATGCCAAGTAGATGAGGTGATTTCGAGGCTTCGCTGATACAGCTGTTGCCTTTCGCACCCGCGAAAGATTGCTATGATCGTTCCGTTATCTTGTTGTGCTCTTGTGCTTGGGTACTACTACAAGGAACCAACCAATGAAGGGCACATTTTGGCTTGAGCTTGAATCAATTGGGATTGCTAACAAGCAGTTGGCAATCACACGTTACTCGAAAAAAAGAAGAAGAAAAGCACAACTCTTCACTGCAGTCCAACTTGACTGCCGGATGATTTCTCCGTCTTGCACTAATACACCCAATACGCTTCAATATTATAATTGCGGTGAGTACGCACTGTCTAAAGGTTGTGCAATCAAGCTTACCTCTGAAATGTTCGTTGTTTGTCTGATGGGGGTTCCTCTTGGTTGGAGTTACTTACTGTATAATAAACACTCTGATACCGAGACCAGAGCTGCAGTTGTAGCACAGTGCACTGTAATATGCCACTGAAGTCGGCAGTTAGGCAGATATTATAAGAGTACCTATTGATCAAAGGCTCGTAGTCAAGAAGTAGAGATGGATGTTGGGTTGGATGCAATGCGTCCTGTAGCAGAAATGCGTCTCCAATTTCACCGCCTCTTGATGGAAAAGGAGGGGGTTTCAGAGTGAAAGATTGATCTCCTCGGAAGCTAGGTAGCTTTTACCGTAGGCGCTCGGAGTTTTATGAGATCCCATAAAATGCATATGTTTATATGTTTGTCCGTTGTTTAAAGACGGAGGAGGACACTGACCTCGTTGTGACAGTTGAAGTTGTTGAGCTGTCGTGACTCGTGTGGACTGTTAGCGAGCATACTGTAATAATGATACTGTAAGAAAGAAGAAACTGGTGAAAGAATAAAAAAAAAAAAAAAGGTCCGTTAATTTTTCGAGGGTGCAACGCCCTCTGCCATCATGACGTCTGCTAGCGCTGTTTGATGTTTGCTTTGTAGCCAACCGTAGCCCGGCCGATTACGGCTGTAGTACCTGAGGACTCATATTTTTCTTTGAAAAGACTCCAAACTTTTAGCGGGGAAATCCAAAATATCTTCGACACCCCCATAACCCCCATACTGCCAATTGACTCATCGCATCGCATTTTTCCTTGTCTGCAAGCATAAATACTTGACAGGCCTACACCGACTTCACTTTTTCCCTCATACCTTTGAACATCATCATCATCATCATCATCCAAGTGACCCCAAAGAACAATCACGACTTTCTTCGTCAATCGTCCTCCTCCTACTCCACTCTTCCATTCAATTACCACATACAATGTGTCCGTCTTGTGAACCCGAGGCCATTGCCAATGGCAATGGTAGCACAAACGGTACCAATGGCACCAATCGCAATGATGGCAAGATCCCGAGCTCTGGTCGCATACCCACCGCCTTTACTAACATTCAGAGCAGCACACCCAGGCTTCACAGCCGTCGAGACCAAGTTAAACCCACACTCGAACAAGACCAGCCCATACCAACCGGTTGGCGACTTTCTAAGCAATGTATCTCGCTTTCAGATTATTGAGAGTACGCTGCGTGAGGGTGAACAATTTGCCAATGCTTTCTTCGACAGAGCCAAGAAGATTGAGATTGCTAAGGCTCTGGATGACTTCGGTGTTGATTACGTAGGTTACTTGGAACAAGAAGTCCCTACGCCTTAGCTGACAATGACTCGCAGATTGAATTGACCTCACCTGCCGCATCCCCAGAATCCAGAGCTGATTGCGAGGCAATTTGCAAGCTGGGATTGAAGGCCAAGATCCTCACACATATACGTTGTAACATGGAGGATGCGAGAATCGCTGTCCAAACTGGTGTTGATGGAGTGTAAGCGCGTCTCTAGTTTCATTTCCCGACCTTTATTAATCAATCTATTAGTGACGTCGTCATCGGAACATCTTCGTACCTCATGGAACATTCTCATGGAAAGGACATGACTTACATCACCAACACTGCCATCGAGGTTATCAACTTCGTCAAGTCACACAATATTGAAATTCGATTTTCAAGTGAAGACTCCTTCCGATCAAGCTTAGTCGACCTGCTCTCTATTTACTCCACAGTTGACAAGATTGGCGTTAACCGTGTCGGTATTGCGGATACTGTTGGCTGTGCGTCGCCAAGACAGGTCTACGATTTGGTACGAACTCTCCGTGGAGTTGTCGGCTGCGATATTGAGACACATTTCCACAATGATACCGGATGTGCCATTGCCAACGCCTACTGTGCTCTGGAAGCTGGTGCGACTCATGTTGATACCTCAGTCTTGGGTATTGGCGAGCGGAATGGTATCACTCCCCTCGGAGGTTTTATGGCCCGTATGGTTGTTGCCGACAGAGAATATGTCATGAGCAAGTACAAGCTTCACAAGCTCAAGGATATCGAGGATCTTGTCGCGCAGGCTGTCGAGGTTAACATCCCCTTCAACAACTACAGTACGTATTTTCCAAGCCAAGGTTTTCTCATGGAAGTTGTTTTTAGAATTTTAGGGCATGGTCTTTCTGCGTAAACCTGTCCTGGAACTCTAGAAATGTCTCTCAATCACGTACACTAATAATGAGATTAATACTGACTTTTTTTAAGTAACTGGTTTCTGTGCCTTCACCCACAAGGCCGGTATTCACGCCAAGGCCATTCTCAACAACCCATCCACATACGAAATTATCAACCCGGCCGATTTCGGCATGTCCAGATATGTGCACTTTGTAAGAATAGCCGATTTTTTGTTCTCCCACCACCGAGCTCGTCCTTGTTTCATCTTATGTGCTCTAAATACAGCAAAATTTCAGCCCATCTACTCCTGAGAACTTCTACATTAAGCAATTGCTGACTGAATCGCGGCGCAGGCCTCCAGGTTAACGGGCTGGAATGCCATTAAGTCAAGAGCTTCTCAATTGAAGATTGATATGACTGATGAGCAGTACAAGCAGTGCACTCAAAAGATCAAGGCGCTAGCTGATGTCCGGCCAATCGCTATTGACGATGCTGACTCCATCATTCGAGCGTTCCACCGTGGAATCCATACGGGCACGGAAGTTGAGCTTCTCCCCAACATGACCGATGAAGAGAAGTTGTTACTAGCACAGAAGGAGAAGGAGATCGATATACCTGAGAAGAGACAATTAGATGATGCCTCCCAATCAGCAGCTAAGAAGGTTAAGAACGGCGTTCACGCATAAGTTATTAATGATATGGGCATTCTCTCATTTCAAGAATTTCTTTTTCATAATTGTGGCGGAGTCGACGGGGAAATCCCAGCAACTATTTGGCTAACAAAAGTTCTTAAAAGTGGGTTCTCATAAAGATCTATTTCCTAGGATACTCGGTCACTGCTGTTGGTTATGTTATTTTCTGTATATGGCGTTTTGCTTTACACATTACCTGCAATAGCGGGCCACATCATGTATACCTACTACGGCTATGAAATCAGCAAGCAATCAATAGATTTCCAATAAAACCGTTCTCGAATAGAGACAGAAGACTAATATCAAATTGTAAATAAGTATAGCAAAAAAGCTGAGACATCGTCTGTGATGGTGCTGGAGTGGCTCATGTAAGATTACCATAGTTCTCGGATTTTAGCATACTGCACAAACTTTAGTCGGGTGTGGAGTGCTGGTACATTAAATGACTCAGTTAATCAAGTTACTTAGAGTTAGTCAAGTCAACAAAAAGTCAAATCAGTTACCTAAATTAAGTCATTTTCTAAAGTCAAATAAATTAGATGACGGTGCCTAATTACTGCTAGACAAGTAATGGCAGAGGCACACAACAGACTTAGTTTAGCTTGTGAAGATTTTA
>JAJONI010000678.1:0-19823 GCA_022190145.1 Pezicula rhizophila
TATAGGTAAATATTATATCTCTTTTAGTAGTTTTCCTGTAGTCTTAATTACCCTATCAGTTATTAATTAGAATCATTAGATCGAGTATGCTATGGAAAGTTGGTTCAAATCAATACTTACGATCTGGAAGTTTAGTATAGAGGACTGTGAGTATAATGGCCGCCATAATGGACAGAAGCTTTAAATTATCCATGACTCAGTACTTCGTGGATCTTCGCATTTCGAAAGCAACAAGCACCACTATCCAAATCAAGCCAGCCGCACTTCAAACATATCAAATAAACCTCTACCAAAATGCCTACCTCAGCAATTTAACTCAGTATTGTGTCCAAGCGCCAGTTCAATATCAATTGGGTTGCTGAAATCGAGGTCGTAGTTTGTTACAAGTCACTGGGAGCACTGAAAGACGTGGCACGCGCCAGGGATTGAGGAATAGATGCAGGAGATTTCTCAGGCTAATACTCTACCGTAAGTGTGTGACTACCTTGTTTTGACTGACTCAAAAACTAGCTTGAGCAAGGAGTCAAGCACTACCACTGTAGCCAGAACCAGATTGATTTCAGCCGCATCAAGGCCGACCTTACACCACAGGCACTTCCTTAGCCACCTATTGCTGCTGCCAGACGTGGTTTTGGTATTCCACGTAAGTAAACCCCAATCTTGGGTTACCCAAATAAACTTAGTAACACATTATTAGGTCTAGGTCAGCCACTACAACAAATCTAAGGGCAGCGTCTTGGCAACTACGTGGACACAGGCACTCAAACTAATGAGCTTCCAGTGAAGGAGAAGTGGTGGACTCAAGAGAGAAAGGAGGCGCAGAAGTGAATTCTGTCGTTAACCCAATTCTTTCTAAAGTGCACAAATGCCGCTAGAGAGGAACGCTAAGCGCGCAGAATGGTAGATTCAGTCGCTGAGGAGGTACTGGGAGAGATTATGGAGCAGGTGATGGAGGAGTAGGTTCCTGAAGCAGGTTCGGAACCAGGGGTTTTGTGGAGACCTTGTTAAAGATTACCAGGACGTTTCTCAGTGCGGGTATTCGTATGCAAGCGTATTGGGACTGCTATAGGCGTCTATCACGACTTCTTGCCGGTGCTTCAATCTGACTTAAAAAAATCGATTGTTGGGGAGTAACAATAATGCAAGGCCTTTGACTTTCATGCTGTTGTGTTCAAGCTATTTCGCTCATTTGTTCTTTGGCAAAGTCAACCCTTAAGTTTCAAATAATTAGATCAAGTGGATAGATTCCTTGCCAATGGCATGCTTGTTGTCAGCACACAAGATTTTCCTTACCATTCTTCGGATCATAAGGTGTCAAACTTGGTTCCCTGTACAATCGGTTCGATCTTCTATCGCCTAGTGGTAAGTAAGAGGCGGATGACCTGGAGCAACAAACTCCTCCATGGTCGACTGAAGTTGCTGTCCCGAACCTCCTTCATTTTCAGCTGGCGTGTACGAGATGTGTGATGCTACTGAAGAGGATTTGGATTGTGTGAGAAACCAATCATATCGTACTCAAAAGTACTAACCTGATGGTTCGATGCTTTGGCTAGGCTCTTCTCTACGAGATATGAAATTCCTGCTTGTGCTTTCAATGGTAACTCTATGGATATCTCGCAACCGATAGCAAAAACCATGTTCGGGAACACTTATAGCGCATCGTAGGCAACTATACGGCCCAATCTTGAACTACAAGGGTGAAGAACAAGTTGCCTGGTCAGTGAAGACTTATGCTCAATACGTAAATTCATTCCCCAATGAGTTTTTCTGTAAAGAGCGGCCGTAAATCTCGAAGTCAGTGCTAGCGGTTGAATAATACCATGTTGAAAGCAAGACCAATTATTATTAAGACTTTAACATTGTTTTTGAACTATGTTTTGGGGGACTATGCCAAATTTGTAATTCTCGCCAACCATTGGTTTCCAAGTCATCTCATCATCACGATGCTCTCACTACCCTTGAACTTAGGAGAGGAATCTTCGTCTCCCACCAAGGTAACTATGAATTCTTCAAATCTAATAACCTCCAAATTTTTACATTCGGCTTTTCGAGCCCTCAAAATCCCCATCTATCTTTAGTTACCGAGCGACTAATTACCAAACGACACCATCCCATCCAGAACTAAATCAAGCTATGAGCTCATAAAAGCTTGAATCAACCACAATCTATCTAGTTAAACTGCCAAAAAGAAAGAAACATTAATCTAACTCACCGTCATGAATTCTCTAGCCCACTCCCCCATAAACGACCACGGCACAA
Source organism: Pezicula rhizophila (assembly GCA_022190145.1). Lineage (NCBI taxonomy): Eukaryota > Fungi > Ascomycota > Leotiomycetes > Helotiales > Dermateaceae > Pezicula > Pezicula rhizophila. The sequence continues at coordinate 2,260 of JAJONI010000678.1, forward strand.
GTATAAAAGCTAACCCCTAAGGCTACCTACCTATCTACCTACTGCACACGAATCTTCCCACAACAATCAACCTCCTTCATTACTTCCCTCGGAAAAACCCCTAAGCACAACAACCAAATTCCGCGGAAAACAAAAAGGACATCCAAAGCCCCTCCCTCAAAATGCGCACAAACTTCCTCTTCCTCCTACTAGCAATAATCCTAGCCATCGCCACCGCCGAACCTCTACGGCCCACGATCTTCCACAGAGGATATTTTCAATGTCTAAAGGGAATAATTGGACACTGTTGTGACACCGAAGATGCAGATACTCGTAAGCCAGGTGCCTGTAAGTTCTTCCTCCTCCTTCTCATCCTTCCATCCAAAACTTCCAAAAGTAGAACTTTGGCTTTGATTTGTGTGGTATAGGTAACTGATAATGTGTTTGATTTGATGTGTAGGCGAGAGAAGTAGAAGGGTTCTTCATAAAAGTCAATCTGTTTTTGGTGGAAAAGCTACCTGGAAGGGATGTAGAAGATCTGGGAAATACCAACATCCTACTTGTTAAGTGGGGGGTTAGGACACATCAAGTGTGAAATGGTCCTTTTTTGGAAGAGGGGGGATATTGGATTAGATTGGATTGGAGATTCGGTGGCGTCAGAAATGGTGCTTATAAATGGACCTTCGGCACCGGAACGTTCAGAATGTCTATTTAGTCTCATATGTAGTGTAGCAACCCTACGTTTGAATAGCTTCAATTCAGTTAATTATTTTTAACAGGTGGTTAGGATTTTAGGATATGATGTGACTTGTTACCGTCTTTGCAGTTGGCTAATGGAAGGAATGTCTTTTATTTAAGAGATCTTCTGCCAAAAAAGTCTTAGACGATTTGTGCAACTTTACTTGTGAAGAAATATTTTCTCTTGGTTTATTCTTCTGTGCCTTACAACACAATTTGCCCAGAAACCAGTTAGCATTATCCATTAAAACCTGCTCCCCGCTCTAGTATTTATTATCACAGATGAGTCCGTTTATGAGCGGGGAAAGGGAGAATCGAAGTGAGCAATAGAGCATTGAATATTGTCTTATGTAGTTCTAAAGAAGAAAGGAAATCAAGGAAGGAACGAGGCTATATACATTATATACAGAGAGTGGCTTAGCGTGGTATTACCAAGCTTGCGAGTTCCGGAAACCATATGACTAGATAATTACGCGACATTAACATAATAGCAAGCAAAATAAAGACTAGATGTCTATTAGTTTGGTGAAGGCGTTCTATTACGATTCACCGCTAGTACCATAGTCTGGTTAGTCAACTTCCCCCAAGAAGTTGATCTCCAACACCAAGAAACAGAAGCCATAGGAAGCAAACCTTTAGGCAGATGAGATTGATAAGATGGCGCGCTTGCCATTGGATCTATGCCTAGAAAAGACGAGGGTGGAAGCTACAATCCACAATCTACCTAGCAACAACTGATCCAGAGGAGAGAACTAAATCAACCTTCAGAAATATACTTTCAACATTTTACATTTAAGTGTTGACAATGAATTTTGACTTGGCAACTTTTACTAACAGTTTTTCCAAACATGATTTAAGACTTGTACTGAAGTTCTACTTCAGGTCCACTGAACCATTGATGCATTGATGTTAAGACATTGAATCTTTGTGTGCAACAATGTCCGCATGCACTGGAATGGCGCGATTGGACTTGACAAGAAACTTAGATGACAGGGTCGGGTTCTGGCCTGTGTGTTTGAGAAGGGCGACATTCATATTCTCTTAGAGACATCAAAAGGGTAATAATAGAAGACGAATCCGATCTGATACTCTGATAGTCTATCACCTTTACTAGATTACTGACGAAAGCAGCCTAATTAATTTTGCATATATACACCATTTCACAAATACTCTAGACAATTCACTGCTATGCTTAGATCATCTCGCTGAGTATATAATCTAATCTAGCGCAGTCTCTCTAAAGACCTCCCTTCTTTTCTCTTTCCCTGCATAAACCAAGCACAACTCGCCCAACACATTCCAATGCCAATCCAACTATAAGCTGGCATCTTAAATTTGGCCATGACGGGTAACATAAAGGCAGCTCTAGGTATAAACAAAAAAGTAGTAGTGAGAGGACCTGTAGCCCTGGTAAGGACCACAGTGCCGAAGAAAACAGCCCAGCTTCCTAGACCTCCGCAAGTGACCATGAGCCAGTGGAAGAAGACATCAAGGAAATAGCAGTTTCGGCTTATGTTACCAATCTCACCAGAGAGAAGGAGGATGGGAAAGGCGACCATAATAGAGACGAGCGAGGTATAGTGGAGGAGGCGCCATGTTGCCCGTGCTTCTTCGCGAGTGCCGGATGCGTCTATGGGACCGTTGGAGTAAAAATTCCCGCTGAGGAGATCTCCTTGGGGAACGAGACTTGCAACTAGAGATTTGTAGGTGCGTTGCAGCTGTACTGGATACAGAGCTACAAACAGAGACGAGAAAACTCCTGCGACGATGCTTTCCCATGTAACTCGGATGTGTGGTCTCATTGCGGCCACAATTAGAGTGAGTGTAGCCGTTAGGACTGATGATATGGTAGCCACGGAGTGTGACGCCTGGCCAAATAGGGAAGTGAAGATCAGAGACAGAGGTACAATGCCAACTCGGGCCAAGATGTAAATTGGCAACTGCGCATATGCAAAGGATATGTTGCTGAGGATAACTTTGGCGACAAAAATGATCGCAAGAGGCAGAACTTGGCGCACTATTGCAAGATCAAATTCGAAAAGGCCTCCACCGGCAATGCCCCCGGAGTTGCTCGAGGTCCATCTTGCCAGCTTTCCTAATAATCCATTTCTCTTTCCCTGGCCCCGAGATGGCGAAGGTGGCAGCAATGGAAATGATGGTGCTACCATACCCGAGAGCCCCATACCTACTAACCACGGGCTCAAAAGACGAGTGAGGGTTGCCGCAAGGAGAAGCCATCCGTGGCACATCAGCATCTCAATGAAGGTCGTCGTTAGTGGGTACGGGAATTTGTAGACGCCAGCTGTGACTGAGGTTAGCAAGATGCGCCAAGGTCCGACAAAAGTACTCACTCAGCAAGATGATTCTATTCATAATAGTAAGACCAATTTCGCATCCGCCCATCCACAGGACAAGAATTCCAACGTATATTTGCCATCCGACTGGGGTTGTAAAAAGCCACTGCCCTAGGCCTCCCTCCTGCATGAACCCCTTGCAGCCCCTCCTCTTTCCATTATCCGAAGTATGAGATAAGAACGGCCGCAGAGAGGAATTACGCGGGTCGAAGTCTTCATCCTCTGTCTCTGAAGTTGGATTGGAATCAGATCGACGGCGAGTGTATGGGGAGGGGGATCTAGAGAGGGAGATCAGGGGAATTGAGGGAGCGCGAAACTCGGTGGAGTTTTTCTTTGGAGCTGCCATTCTTGATCTTGAAGAATCGCCTTCGGAATCTAAGCTGCTTCCCGAATCCGTCTGCCGATGACTTGATGATGTCGTTCGCGGTCGAGTCGATAGGAGGTTGAGGAGGGCCGGCCGAAAAGAAGTGTTAGAATCGGGGTTGCGCGGTGAGAACATAGAGGGTTTATTGGTTTTAAGAAGAGAGCATAACTAGTTGGTGCGCGCTGTCCTGGTATCAGAACAAGTTAGAGAACTGCGGGTAGTTGGAGTGTGAGATGGTACAGTACTGTACGTTTTGGGGCACAAAATCAAATCGAGGCTGAGCTCGCGAACGCCAATCAGGGTTCGGCCAAGACGGGGCCCCATTCTCGCACTTTCGTACTTACGGCAAAAAGTCATGGGAATTTCCCGTACAGAGAGCCCCGTATTCGTTAATTCAGACGCAGTTACAGTACTATGCAGCGAGCAGCCTGTACCTGTACGAAGGTGCCGGGGGTAATGTTTTGCACACCGCCTTATTTTCGGCCAAGCAGAATTATGCTACAAGGACTATTCCAGGGCATATTAGCGTACCCTATCAAAGCGGTGTGCAAAACATTAGCCCTGGCACCTTTGTAGAGGTTGTTTTCTAGGGCCGAGCGACAGGCTTCTGCCCCCGGAAATAATAGAGTGCAGCCCTAAAAATCCAATCCCCGTCCATCGGGAACGATCCGGGTTAACGGGCAGAGCTGACATAATGGATGGACACGGAGATTTTGAGACCTCTCAGATGTTATCTGCCCACTCTGCTTCACTTTGATTGTCAGCCAAACCTCACTGCACCCGTCAATGGCCTCAATTTTCCCTTCCCTACGAAGGGCAGCCCCAAGGCTGTCTAGGGACTTCTTCATATGCCATCAATGCATGAACACGTCCAAGTCTGCACTGCGACAAACAGCATTCCCAGGAAAGTCAACATTGTCCAGGAACATCCGATTTAGCAGCAGCTCGCTACCTCCCAATGCTGCCCTCAATGCGACAATAACTAAAGGATCTCCATTGAGTGAGTTAAGTCACAAGATAGCCAGCCCCGAAAAGATCAAGGCTTCTGGAGATGTGAAGAAGGCTTTCTTTCCAGAAACTAGCTCCAAGTCAGTGGCATACTGGCTCTTGGGGAGTGCAGCCAGTGTTTTTGGTATTGTAGTTTTTGGAGGGTTGACGAGATTAACTGAGTCTGGGTATGTTCACCGAGAAGCATGAAGGCCAATGGCTAAAAAAAAAACCAGGCTTAGTATAACAGAATGGAAGCCAGTAACGGGGTCCCTCCCACCTCTCTCCTCCGAAGATTGGGAATCCGAATTTTCCAAATACCGCGCATCACCCGAATTCAAGCTCCTTAATCCACATATGACTCTCGAGGAGTTCAAGAAGATATACTATATGGAGTGGGGGCACAGGCTCTGGGGGCGCTTTGTAGGACTGTCCTTTGTGCTCCCAGCAATCTACTTTGTATCCCGGCGCAAAGTTTCTGCATCAATGTCTCTCAAACTTCTCGGAATATCAACGCTTATAGGCGCGCAAGGAGCATTGGGGTGGTACATGGTCAAGTCTGGGCTCAAAGATGATCTTTTCGCGCCAGGAAGCCATCCCCGCGTTTCCCAATACAGACTCACAGCCCATCTCGGAACTGCATTCCTTTGCTACACAGCAATGCTCTGGAACGGCCTCTCTATCCTACGCGACCATCGACTCCTCTCCAACCCCCAACGAGGTCTTGATCAACTCCTCAACCTCTCCTTACCAAGGCTTTCTATCTTCCGTAAATCTGTCGCAGGCCTTGCCGTTCTTGTCTTCGTCACTGCTATGTCTGGTGGCCTCGTTGCTGGTCTTGATGCAGGATTGATTTATAATGAGTTCCCCCGCATGGGCGCCGGATACGCACCCCCAAAGTCCGAACTCTTCGATAAATTCTACTCCCGAACAGAAGATGGAAGCGATATTTGGTGGAGGAACATGTTAGAAAACCCCAGCACAGTACAACTCGGCCACCGAATCCTAGCCACAACAACTTTCTTCACCATCTTAGGTCTCTGGTCATACACACGTTTCTCACCAAGAATCCGTCCTTGTCTGCCAAGAGCAGCGCACAAGGGAATGATGGGATGCGTGCACTTGGTCTTTATGCAGGCCGCTTTGGGTATTAGCACTTTGATTTATTTAGTACCTATTCATTTGGCAGCTACGCATCAGGCTGGTAGCCTTGCGTTACTTACCGGCGTGATTGTACTTGGGAGTAGAGTTTGGGTGCCCAGAAGTAGCATGAGGCTATTGAAGCAGGCAGCTTCGTCTGTAAAGCCTATGACTAGGCTTTCACCAGGCCTGAGAATGGCCCATAAAGCTACGCATATGAAATCTTCGTGAAATGGCGAGGGATTGTATTGATACCAAGACTTTGTATATGGTTGTAAGATTTATTAGAACGGGGATATGCGGCATTGCATTAGGCGTTGGAAATTACTCTCTGCTCTGTAAATATGAGTGTTTTCTTGGTGTTTGCCTGTCTTTTATGGCACAACTCAACATTTTCAAAAACTATAATTCGTCCAGTGTTAATTTAGTTGGTACCAGAGCATTTTCCATCGCGGCAACATCTCTTAACGTATAAGAGTAGCGGTGAAATTCTAATAGCATCAGTTCAGTTTAAGATGGGAACTTGAGAAATGGTTTAATGGTCGACTTTTTGTCTTGTTCTATTCTGCAATTCTCAGCACACTGGACTCTTATCTAACAACGACTCGAAGTTTTGAATGCAGTAATAGTAATGTAAAATGGCGGTCACTTCGTGTAATGGCCTGAAACCATAAATCGCCATTACTTGTGGGCTATAAAAAAAACAGTCAGTAACACTGTTCATTTGCTTAAAAACATAAAGATGGCTTACCAATACCCTCCTCAGGAACTGGCTCCACACTCTCCACCTCACCCGCCAACTTCTCCTTGCCCTTGCTGGTATCCTCCTTCATGAATGGGAACGCTAAAACCTCCTTGATACTGTAGTTATCCGTCAAGAACATAACCAGGCGGTCGATACCCATACCCCAACCACCAGTAGGTGGAAGACCAAACTCCAAGGACTGGCAGAAATTCTCATCGATCAATTGAGCCTCATCATCACCTTGATCCTTCTGATTAGCTTGCTCTTCAAACCGTAGACGTTGGTCAAAGGGGTCGTTCAACTCGGTGTATGCGTTTACAATCTCCTTCTTGCAGACGAATGCTTCAAAACGCTCGCACAAACCTGGGTTAGAGCGATGGTACTTGGCAAGTGGAGACATCATCTGAGGGTGCCCAGTAATGAAGGTTGGGTTTATGCAGGTCTCCTCAATGAACTCGCCGACAAGCTTGTCAAGCATGCGAGCATTGGTTAGAGGTGGCGAACAGTCCACCTTCATCTTCTTAAGAACGCCCTTCAAGAATTCATTGGTTTCCTGGGTATGTAGCTGGTCTCCAGCTGGGAACTTCACACCACAGGCTTCTTCGAGCGCTGGCATCATCTCTACACGTCTCCAAGGTGCCGCCCAGTTGACTTCGTACTCCTCGCCCTTTTGGGTGTGGAACTTGGTGGTAGTGCCTCCAGTTACATGCTTGACTAGTCCTGATACAAGCTCTTCAGTCATGTCCATGATGTCGTAGACATCAGCGTAAGCCATATAGAACTCGCAGGTGGTGAACTCCGGATTATGTGTGAGATCAATGCCTTCATTTCGAAATTGACGTCCCATTTCATAGACACGGTTGAGACCACCGACGACCAGCATCTTAAGGTAAAGTTCGGGTGCGACTCGCATGAACATGTCCATGTTGAGGTCGTTGTGGTGAGTAACAAATGGCTTGGCAGTTGCTCCTCCAGCAATGGGGTTCATCATTGGAGTCTCAACCTCGACGAAATCTTGATCGTCAAAGTATCTACGGATATAGGAGACCATCTTGGATCTGGTAATGAATACATTCCGTGTTGGGTCATTCATGATCAAATCCAAATACCTCTTGCGATGTCTCTGTTCCTGATCCTTGAAGCCGTAGTATTCATCTGGAAGTTGGTGCAAACATGGTGTGAGGAGAACGATCTCAGTAGCAAAGATGGAGAGTTCTCCCTCTTCCCCCTTCTCAATCTTGCTCTTTGGTGCCGTCCGTCCTGGGTATCCAACTATACCAATGATATCTCCTCTTCGCAAATGCTCATGTTGTTCTTCGAATGGTATACCCCCCTCCTTGGCTTCTTGGATTTGACACATGACTTGGCGCTTGACACCTTCAGTCTTGACATCGTAGAAGACCAGCTTGTTTCCAGAGGTACGCTTGTTGTAGATTCTAGCTCCCAACCTGACCTCGATATCCTTGCGGGTTTCTCCGGACTTGAGATTGCCGTAGTCCTTCTCGAAGTTTCTGAGATCGTAATACGGACCAGGGAACTTGTGAGGGTACGGATTTGGAGACTTGGTCGTTCTCAACTTGTTGATATTTCGGGAGCGAATCTCGAAGTATTGCTTTTGTTACAAGTTAGCGTATGTACAAATTGTTTGATTCAACACAGGTGAGTTAGGGTGGGAGGCACATTAGGATTAAGTTCCTTCTCGTCCGCCTCTGAATTTTTCTTCTTTGCAGCTTCAGGCTTGGGAGGGGCCGCGGCTTCCTTCTTTGCCTTCTCCTCATCCTTCTTGCGCTGCTTCTCGCGCTTCTTCAGTTCGGACTTGGAGACTTGCTCGTTTGTAACTGGATCAAGGTATAACTTGGCCAATTGCTCCACAGGAGCCTCTGGGGCGGCTGGGGTTCCTGCTGCGTCAGCCATGATTGTGATTTAAATTTTGAGGTTGAGGTTGAGGAACAAAAGTCGCGATGAGTCAACCCCTCCATTTTCAGAAATGTTTTAGGGTTGAGTGCGCGGGGCAGTAGCACTCACGTGACGCCGATGATTGTCCCATGCTTGGATTCGATTTCTTCTGCGGGTCAACACTTCACTTGGCTTGCTGAGAATACTCTTTCTTGCGATGAAGGAGATATAGGAATGAATCATGGCCTTAAATATCTCATTCGTGACTAAATCCCATGATGATTCACACATGATGACTCTTTGCTGTAGACTCATCTTCCCTTGTAGTACTTAATACCCCGCGAATAGTTTTGGGGGAGGGCTGCCGAAGCGAGTCGCTGAAATCTTATCTCTTATATCTGAATAGGTACAGTACTGTAGCTACGGAGGTCATGGCAAAAAGTTATAGGAATCAGTTTCAGGCTAGTTAATACCCCGGAAATAAAGGCTTAGTAGTAGTTACAGGGTCCTTTACTTATTCCAGGGGCACAGGAGCCTATGGAGTATGCTGCTACAGGCCCTAGCCGCCTAGCCATAGCGTATTACCCCTGCGATTCTGGTAACTTTTTGCCGTGACCTCCATATTCAAAATGATCTCTTAGAAACCAATATGTACGATAGGGGGTTTGCAAAACTGAGGGTCACCCCCCTGCCTAGTGTGACTCAATATACGTATTTTCAGCATCCCAGTATTAGAAATGCGCACCTTGGGGACGCTGAAGCGAGCTTAAGCGAGACATTTTTGACCAGGGGGGTGACCCTCAGTTCTGCAAACCCCCTATCGTACGATGTCTTCGGAACGGGGATGTCGGACATTCGATTGCACCATAATTAGACAGGTAAGAGCTGGCTTCTTCTACTTTGTCAAGGGTGCTAACTTCAGATTCACAAGTCTCATGAATGCTCTTCTCCCCAGGCTGCTCCAGACTTGTTCAACAAGATGCAACACGATTCACATTGCAATCTAAGTAGACTGTGCTAGGCACCATGCACCCGAGTGCTCTCTGCTGCAATCTCTACAGAACTTTCCTCCAAGTCATATCCTACTCCCTCTTTATTCTCTAGGCCATCATAGCAACAAATCCTCCAGCAACAACAGCCAAGCCAGCAACTGCCCCCTCACCAAATCGGCTAGCACTATTTGCCGTCGAGCTCGCAGATGCAGCAGACGAGGAGGCTGATGATACTGATGATCCCGATGATGTTGCTGAAGATTTTGAAGCGGTAGCGGAAGTCGAAGCGGACGAAGAGGTCTTGGATGCCGAAGAGGTCTTGGATGCCGAAGAACTCGTCGACTTGGACTCTGTGCTTGCCGATGATGAAATAGAACCCGTAGCAGTAGCGCCAACAGCTAAAGACGTACTCACACCTCCAACTGGATTAGCAGGAGCAGAAGCAGCGGCGACAGATTTTGCTGCACTGGCGAACGCAGATACGTCATGATCCGCAGGTGGATTAATGACGCCAACCATCCCGGATTGACAACTTCAACAAGTTAGTACCTCGGTTCTCTCTGAGAGCAATAGTAAGACTATGGATTGCGAGATAGTGGATTTAGGGCCTCAAAACAAAGAAATGGGTAACTTACTGCCTTTCCACAGAACAATAATACCAGATTGGATCAGTACTATTAACCGTAACTTCAAAAGTCATATCCTGCAACCAAAAACACCCTCATTAGCTGAATCCCTCAACATACAGGCAGAAACAATGAAATCAATACTCACACCTGCAGAGTCGCCAGAAAAGTCACCCGAGAAGAAACTTGATGCATTAGGTATACAAGGACTCGAAAAAGATGAAGAAACGACACTGTGTTCGCTGAAGAAATGGAATGCCAATATATCTCCGACATTGGCTGTGGTTGAGTCTGGTGAGAAAGTGAGACCACTCTTACCAACCGCAATATCGATGGTTGCCTATGTATACAATTATCAGCTTCCTCTATATTTACACTTGCTGCTAACGGGTAGATATGAAGAGTGCCATACTGCGGTAGCGGTAGCAGCAACAGCTAACAAGGAGGCTAACGAGTGATACATATTTTTGTTTATAAAGATTGGAAACTGGGCTTTTCGTGGGTTGACTTGGAGGAGCAGAAATGAGAGTGATTGAGAATTATTATTTTCAGCTGGAGGGGGAAGAACAACTTAAAGGTAAGGTAGGTTACGTACAATAAGTAAACATAATGCAAGGCGGTTCAAACAAAAAGAAAAACTGCCGCTGAGAAAGAAAATGGGGGGTTAAGCTCACCAGCTCACTCCCTCCCAAACGTTAAGATACCAAGGCGTCCGAAGATACGAGCAGTCCTTGGACACCATTGGAAGTAGAAACGAACAATCATTAATTTGGCATGCTCGAGTACGAAGGAGTATCAATGCATCCAATTGCTGGTGATTTCCATGTCGCCGGGCGTTTTTCAGGGGCTCTCTTGGTTGAGGAGGGAAGGGGAGGGAGCGTTAGATTATCTGGGCTTTTGTCGATCTCCCGACTTAAGGGCTTATTGGTAAGTCGATGGCTTGCGAGACGTTTATTTGGTGCACGAACTGGTGGAAAATGCTTGATGGCTATTGGTAAAGGAGGGAAGGTAAGCTTACAGTTGTACAAGAGTTTAAACTCGTCCGCTCCGCTTAGTAAAAAGCAATTACAAAAGTTCCGAAATTATTTTGTGTAGTTCATCATTTGGAATACTTACAAATATATTGTTTATCTACCAGTATTTTTTTTTAAAAAAAAGATTGGTCTGACATTGTATTGTCTACTGTACGTCTGTATATGGTATAGGTAATCTTCATGCTTGGGGGGCATATATATAAGCACCGTGCTATTAAGCTTATCTCCGTACCTACAGTAGAATCTCACAGGCACCGAGCACGCTAAGCGTAAACTGTGTTTTGCGAGTAGTGAAATTACTAAGCTGTGCCCGGACAGAGATCAGACTCAATTAGGAAGAGATTAGGGTTCAGAGTTCTGCTCTCGGAGTAGTGGCTTGCGACTTATAGATTGACTGCACAATAAATAATCTGTTTACAAATACTGTTCGTATTTTGTATTTCGTATATTATTAATATAGTACAAGGTCATTACTTCGTAGCCGGCTGGACAATCTCTCTCGGTTGGAAAGTAGTACGGAAGTTCAGCTGTCTGACGAACCAGGCATTGTGTAACTTCCACTCTTGCTCGGGATTTTCTAGACGAATCTGTTCGGCAAAAAAATTAGTACTTGCAGTCAACGACAAGATAAAGAAAGAAGTGGGAAAACCCGACATACCTCAAATCTCCTCAACATCGTAGGAACCAACTTATAAATCTCCAACAGACTAATGTTCTTCCCAATACAAGTCCTAGCACCCATGCCAAAATGCAACATCGTACCCTTCATCTCCTTAATCCTCTTCTCCTCAGCATCCTTATCTTTCCCTTCCTCAGCCAACCATCTCTCAGGTCTATAATCTTCTACGTCCTCGCCGAAAACTTCTTTCCTGCGATGTAGAACCCATGCGCTGCATCCCACAATGGTACCTCCCTTCACAAAGTTTCCAGCTATCTCGGCGCCTTGCTCCGGTACAATTCTTTCCATTGGTAACCCTGGTGCGGGATGTAGACGGAATGCTTCATTGATGCATGCGTCTAGATATGACAACCCCTGCGCTTCGGGCCAGGTCACGAGACCAGACTCGTTATTCTTGAAGTAGCCTTCTCTACCTTTATCGTCCAGCTCCTTAAGGAGCTTCTGCATACAATGTGGATTCTTGAGCAGGTAATAAAAGACAGATGATAAAGAGATTGCAGTTGTTTCGGAGCCGGCGAATGCCATAGAGACGGCCATGGTAAGAACTAAGGAATCATTCATGAAATCCGGACGGTCAGTCTTGGCTTGGATGAATTTGGAGAGGAGGTCTGGTTGGGTGACTATTGGTGTTTCTTTGGTAGGTTCTGTAGATGGAAGGATTGAGTCATCTGTAGGAGATTTGGTACTGGTCGAGGATTTTGACGGGTATCGTTCTGCCATTCTTGCTTGGGCGAATTTGGCTACGGGGAAAGTTGCGTCGACGAATTTGTAATGTGATGCTAGGAGATAGAGCGGATTCTTGAGGAAGACTAAATCGAGCCATGGAATTTGTCCGACCTATGGAATATTAATCACCGTCGTCGTGTATTTAGTTAGAAATTAAGAAGTGCATACCGGCGCCACGTAGTTAAACAAATTAGCAATGTATCCAATAATGCCATCAATATCCTTGTTCTCCTCCAAAAACCCGTGTCTCTTACTATACGTAATCTCACCAATAACATCAAAGGCGTAAAACTGTAACCACCTGGCGAAATCGCAAGGGGCATTTGTATAGATGTTTTCAGTTTGCCTAAGGAAGAGTTCGGTTGTGCTGTCGACGAAGGGTTCATATTGGACCAGCGTTGACATGGAGAAGGCGCTGTTTACTGAGCGTCGGAGTTGGGCATGGAAACTTTCGTTGGTGGTGCTGAAGAGGGAGGGGAGTCGTTTGGAGCCTGCTACGGATTGTTGGACTGGGTAGAATCCTGACTGTTTTAAGGTGTGTTGTTAGCATCGTTTCTTAAATCTCTGAACATAAATCACTTTAAATATTAAGGACCAATCCGATATGTCAACGTAGAAAGGACCGTAGAGAAATTTCCACCAAAATTCCCTTTAGAAATTCCCTACGAATTAAAGTAGTATGTACCTTCGTAAATCCTTTGTTAAGACCGTATATCGCCTTCAAGGCCTTCGGGTTTGAAAATGAAAGGGCATTGGGACCGAGGCGCACAACGTCGCCATATTTTTCGTGCAATTGAATGTGTGTTCGTTCTGGTCGTTTGTTCCAGACGTCCCAAAAGCGCCACCAGTCTGTCAGAGAAGCAAGGAACGGGCCTTGGTGTGGGTGTTAGCTTATGTTTGGTTTCCAAAACGACGAACCGAAGCTAGCTCCTATGAGGATATACTCTATACATACCAGGGTATTTCTGGAGTCCACGGTTAAAATAATTTGAAATAAAGTAGGTGGCAAGTCCAACGGAGAGGAAAATTGACCAATGTTGGAGCACTGTTGTTATAATAGTATCGTGGAGAGCCATTGCGGACTGTATGTAAGAAGCGTTTCTTGCTTATTTCTCTCAAGTATAGCAATGGACAATCGACAAGATAATATTATAAAAACAAAGTGAAAAAATGTTTGAGCTATGAGACTGACTGCGGCTTAAGGTAATGTATATATAAAATCAACATGGGGCAATTGTGGAACGGCACAGCAGATAACGGTAATATCACCTGTGGAACTTAACCTACTTTTGACAAGATACGCAAGGGCAAGACGTCGAGAAGAGACAAGTGAAACTTAACTTAGTAGGGTATGGTAAAGCAAGCAGAGTAGGATACCGGTGTGAGGACCATTGCTACAGGGCACTTCAAGAGTCTACTGTACTAGTCTCTCCACTCACATAATGCTTTGTGAGAGCGGCATTTCTTCGTCTGGCGTATGGAAGACTTGCCGAAGTGTATGTCCAAGAGAGTTGTGCAGGTTTTGTGATAGTGAAACGGAATCCGGGGAGTATGGAGGATGAGAGATGGGGGTTTCTGGCTGGTGACAACTATGGATTGACGAATACTGACGTCGAAAGACGTGGCCAAACAGTAAGCTGCCGAGCTGCCGCGGGAAGGCAGATGTCTTGAACCTCGTTTAGAAGATTCTGACCAAATAATGCTGTCAAGAAGGCGGTCTCAAGGACGACGAAAGATACGCCAGCTCGGCAAATGTGCACGGCAGATGAGAGATGTCTGTTTAATAACAAGAATAGCTTTTCTGTCTCTTGTTGGTGGAGTAGGAGAAGGTCATTTCTGGGATGCCGGCGCACTCTTTGAGAGACAAAATCCAACAGTCGTCCAGAGAGGGGAGCGACTCAGGGAGTCCGGTAACCCCGCCATACCCTTCAAAGGCTGGCTGTGGCTGATGATGTCGCCGTTCTCACTGGCTAGTCAAGGCGAATGTAACATGGATTCAGGAGTCAAATGGTAACAGAGTTTCCAGACGGGCGGGTTTGCTTCTGCTGTCAAGATCGAAGGGATCCAAGAAGATTTGCATAAGTTACGGAGCCGTAGCTGGGAAGATGCATGGGAGTTTAGGTTCGTGACGAGCTGTTGGTTCAGAGACGAGATGAGATGCGCCGCATGGGATGAATGTCGACTCAATTATTAATTAAAGCTTGGAGAAAGTACGGGCAAAAACAAAACTAACATTTAAGACAGTTAATTAACATTTGGATTTTTTGGGAAGTTTTGGGGAGTTTTTGGGAAGCCGGAGAGACGGATGCTACTAGGTACCTTAGGTACACGGGCAGTACGGATGGGGTTGTCACGGGGGTGGGTTGTCTGTGGTGGTGCAACTGTTGGAGTTTGCCGGCGAAATGTGAGCGAGGACGGCAGTTGTGCTCATTCCAATTGCCGACTTGAACTGACCACCAGCTCAATCCATCCATCCATCCATCAATCAATCATCGATCTCTGACAAGACAACCTTTTTTTGCCCATTTTTCTCTCGTAGTCTTGCCTTCCCTAGTTCTTCCTGTCGTGTTCAGCTTCTATTCTCAGACGAAGGAGCAGATTAGTAAGTCCTTGGTCTTCTACAAACTTTCCGGCAGTTGTTCCTCGAGACGGGAGTTCTGTAGTCCTCGTGCAAACCCACCTCATCTCTCCTTCTCTTCAACATCTCCCCCAACTAATTTTTACATCTCTTATTTATTACTGAGTATAGTCTTTGTTCTCCCTCTGCAGCTTGATGTTGAAAATAAGTGGTCAGGCTGACTGAGGCCAGTGATCAGTAATTGCTACTGCTGACACCAGTCCGTTAGGCTATGTTGCTTTCGCGGAATCGTAGCCAGTCTTGGGGTATCTGAGCCCAACGTTCCCGACTGTTACGAATCACTTCAGAGCCCAAAAGCCTGAAGATTCTTCTCTTGTTCCCATTTTCACTTTATTGGATGAGTCTAGCTTCAGTCTCGCATGTGACAATCTCAATCATTGCACTACGGCAGAATCAACAACCGTAAAAGAGGTGTTCCTCCCGAATTAGTTGAAGTATTGACACGGGCACCAAAGGGTGAACACGGCGTTGTTTGGTTCCAATAGAAGGCCATCAAGCTACAAGACATGATGGCGACGACGTTGACATCCACTTCGCCAAAACTCGAGTCTACAAAGCTCAATTCCATCATCGAACTCTACATTCCTGTTGCTTTAACCACTTCGCCCCAAAATCTGTCGAATGATGATCCGACGACTATCATAATATGCGGATGGATGGGTGCAAATGAACGCCCCCTCTCAAAATACATATCCCAGTACAACATCATCTATCCAACCGCACGAATTATCTTGATCCGATCTCTGCCCAAAGCGTTCTTTACAAGCACATCCTCACGGCTCGCAAACTTGTCCCCACTACCCGCAGCAATTCACGCTGACCCATCTGTCAATAAGAGAGTCTTGGTTCATCTGTTTAGTAATGGTGGTGCCTTGACTTTGTCTGATATCGGTCGAAAGATGGGGAAGTTAAGGATTCAGCGCATTGTTCTCGATAGTGCGCCAGGGACAGAGAGCATAAAAGGAGGGTGGAATGCATTGTCTGTACTCCTTCCCAAAAACCCGCTGGCATGGTATCCAGCGGCAGCAGGAATATGTCTTGCGCTTTTAATATCTTGGATTTCATCCAATATTTTGAGAACAGTCTCAACTATTGATCGTATGAGGGAATTTTTAAATGATACGAACTTGCTTGATGGAAAAGCGAAGAGATTGTATATTTACAGTGACAGTGATATTTTAGTTAGCTCGAAGGATGTTGAGAGCCATGCGAGGAATGCTGAGGCGAAGGGTATTAGTGTTCAACGGTGGAAGGTGGCTGGTAGTGCGCATGTTAGCCATATGGTGAAGGATCCTGAAGGATATTGGAGGACGATTAAAGAGTTCTGGACTTCTGCTCTTCAAATATAAGAAAACAGAGAGGCTTTTGGTAGGTCTTTAATGCCTAATATCACACTTGCAGCAGCCTTCAAGTCAAGGTGGAAATGACACAAGCAATTAGCTTTATCAAAGTTCAGGTCACTAAATATGCAACTTCTATTTCCAAATGCAGCCCGTATCATAAAGAAGAAATACTCCCAGTGCCTGAGGGAGCTTGCTTCCGACGGTGAGTGCACTGCTGTCTTGAAAATCCTCCGTTTAGATAAGGTATTCTTATGTTTGTCTGCACCTAGTCACCTAGTGGTGCGTTCCGCCAATAACCGTAGATTGAAATACCCGGTTTAGTTTCTCTCCCACGCAAGATGCGTGGCTCGAGACTAGATTAGACACTGCGCATTTCCAGGGTACTTATCTAAGCATCACGATTTGCGGATCGAAGCAGGGATCGGAAGGTCGCAAAGGTGTTGTTAACAATTCAAACTGGATTATTAATGTTTAGCCGTCCTAATGATTAACAAACGGAAAAAGTAGGTACTAACGTTCAATAGAAATAGGTACATAGCGCACAGGATTCTATGTTAGCCTTGTTGAAGTGGAAAGGCACATCTTAAAAAATACAATGAGTCAACATGGTCAAATTCACGATATGCTTAAAGTTACTAGGAATCGGACGGAGGTTCTACATTTGTTAAGGCCAGACTTTGGCGATAATCAAAATTTAAGAATTTTTGTGAATAGTGCTTGCTATTATGTAGGAATGTTGCTAATTTTGTTACACACTAGATGTGTCATTTTAATTGACAGACAAGGTAAATAATGAACTTAGTTGCCATTCCAGCTATGTGCGTATCATATCAGCCATTGTTTACCAGTTTTGTGAGAATGTGAACCTATGTGAACCTCTGTGAATCTCTACAGACAACAAAAACATAGAATTACGTATCATAATCCAAGGTGACCATTCTTAACTTCCTCTTAATAAGCCAAGTCAAAATTACTGACTATTGATGCTAAATTTATTTGCTACACTTCAAAAGTCGTGGAACCTGGAAGTGATGTCATAGCAGTGTGGAAGTCTGGAGATGATGGCATTGCTAGAATTTCTTTTAAGTTATGACAATAAATGAAATACTTCGACACCTACTCTGCGTGGGCAGGGAAGTGGTGTCGTAGAACATGGAAAGAAATAGAAGGAATCAAACAGAACAGAAGAGAACGAAAGCAAGCTGAATAATGAGATTTGATGTGATAATATGACGCAAGAGTAGAGGTAATGTCAACCTTTACGTGGAGTCCTAGGATTTGCTATTTGAAGACTATAGCGAAAGAACTTTCTTCTATGTGACG
>JAJONI010000679.1:0-19760 GCA_022190145.1 Pezicula rhizophila
ATGTAAAAGATCAGTTGATTTTACACTTAGGGCACGTTCGTCTGCTAGAGCTTCTCAAGTGGTCTTATTTTATACACACATATCCAGCGGGTTATTATGAAAGCCATGTGAAACTTAAACCGAGCAAATAGTAAGCAATCTACCTTCCCTGCCTCTTGAAAACTTAGGAGTTTGATCATTGCCACTTCTCTTTTAGTTTGACTTTTTGGTTTTGGCTGCTATATTTTTCATACATAATTAAGAATTTAGTGAGCTATAGCGTTTCTAAGGAGATAAAGTTCTTTTGGCTGCTCACTTGACTCTCCAAGTTGTATACTCGCTTAAAGCTATCTACATTTGTCGATAATCAAACAAGAACAGTCAATCAGCACCACAACCTCTATCTCACATGCACCTACAACTTCGCCTCATTCACCTCCCTAATCTCCTCCAACATCTCCTTCCTTCCCCTAACCTCTAAATCCCTAGGCCCTGCCTTCCCAAACCTAACAAGCACAACCCTCTCAGCATCACCCCTCCTCCCACTCCCCCTCAACTCGGGACCCGGACCATCCAATCCCAAAACTGCTCTCCCATCCTTACTAAAACCGCCCAAACCCATAGGAGAAATAACCTTATCAGCCCATTTAACACCACCTCCATCCCCACCATCACCCTCCAAAAACTTCAAAACCTCATTTCTCTGCCTCTGTAGTTCTTCTATTGGTAAGGATGAAACTATAGTGTTTGATTCTAATTGTAGTGAAGGAGGTCGTAGAAAAGGAGAAAGAAGATACATAAGAAAGAATTGAGGAGGAAAAAGAACAATTTCATTCCTCCGCGCTTGATCTAACCATTCTTCACAAGATTGAAAAAGAGCAGCGGTATGTTCTACCCCACCATCATGAGTCGGAATCGGAATAACCGTTTCTTGTTTAACAGGTAACCCAGTAATCGTATCCTTTCCAAGACCCCCAGTATTCAGAGGCAGAAAATAAATATACATCTGTGTCGTAAATCGCTTTGGAATATTACTAGGTGTAACCCATCTCGTAAAAGGGTGTAATCCTTCTAGATCTATAATGCCTCTTTGTTCTTTAACCCAATCTTCGAATCGTAAGTTTCCTGCATGGATCTCTTTTCGTGCGCGATCTGTTTCGGTTTTGGAGACTTCTAGTAGTTGGTTGCTGTTGTCATCTTTCTTTGCAAGTAGGATTCCACTTTCTTCGAAGCATTCGCGGATTGCGCCCAGTCGGTAGGCGGGTCCATCGATGTGTCGGGTTGGGGAAGCGGGAGGTGGTATGGAGCCGTCTTGTGTGGAGGATAGGTTTCCACCCGGGAAAACATGTGCGGCAGCGAATGTGTCAGTAGAACGACGGACGCGGTGGAGAAGGAGGATTTGGTTTAGAGGTGAAATGAGGAGGATGCTTTGAACTATCAGCGCTTGCTTGTGATTTGGGTGGTATGTTAGGGAAAGCAAAGGAATTGAGGAACAATGTACCTAGCGCTTGGGCGAGGCTCCATAGGTGCTTTCTTGGGTTCTGTGCCTGAAGATAGGTATTGCTTTTGCAAGCCAGATTGCGCCGATGGAGCCATTATTGCCTGTGACAAGCTTGGGAGGTAGCGGGAAGGTCCACGCCGATTGTAGATACTGTATTTTCGATACCCTGGCCACTCGGTCTTAGCTGAACGTAGAGTCACGGGCTTTACTTGAGATTGTATTTGTCTCCAAGACAAGCATTGGAGTTGTGGGAGCTTCATTTGTAGACATCGTCACGTCTGATATTGTCGTCGTCCCCTCCTTAAGGTATTGCGGGGATCAGTTTGCCGTACCCGAAATCTGGGGATACCAAAACCCACCACCAAACCGAGGTTCAAGACCCTTGTATTTGCAGCGCCCCCCACCAGCCAGGGAGAACTTAGGAATCACGAAGAGACCATCGTCGAGGGGTCATCAAGCGTAATTGTATTGCAACTATCATAAGCATGAGCTATCACCATCCATATCGCTAGCCAAATGCACTTAAATACCATAAACATCGAGCAAGTCCAGCCAAAGCTCCCTTATATGTACAGATGCTATCATCTCGAGGTGACCTGCAAACCTGCTATGCCCCAAAACCCCATGTAATGCAACCAGCAACTAGCAACCTGTACGCCCTTGTCTATCGTAGAACCATTCCGTCGGCCTTCATAGTTTCGAAGGTGACCTTTCTCGAGCCATGAGCACCAGCCCATCGAGCCTCACCTCCATTATCGAGCCAACCCCTTAGATTCTTGCATTGCGATACGTCCATCAATTCCAACTTACCACAGCCCTCAACTACCGCCTCTACACCAGTACCAGTGACACGTACACAGCCACGTACTGAGAGTTCACGTAGTTCTAAGAGATGTAGACCGATGGAGCGAAGGGACGAATCAGAAACAGCAGAGCCGCAAAAGGAGAGGCGTAGATGAGTTAGATGAGGCAGACCGAGCGCTAGCACTTCAGTTGCCGTATCAGACAAAGCGCAGCAGAAAGACTATCCTCTCTGATTAGCAAGGGGTTCATTGAAAGAAGAAATATAATAAACTTACGAGGTCAAGCTCCTTCAGAGCTTTGGCCGCATTGGTAAGATATACAATGGCATTATCAGTCAAATATGTACAGTCGGCGAGAACAAGACGTTCCAGATTAGCAAATTTGTAAATACTCCAGTGTTGGAATCCACCATCCGTGATGGTAGTGCATCGCGTGAGATCCAAGGACTGAAGCCGGCCGTGGGCATGAACTGCCATATGAGCCATGCTGCGGTCGGTAACATGTTTACAGTAAGATAGAGTAATGTGTTTGAGCTTTGGACAACCAACAACTGTCCCAGGCGGTGGTCCAGTAGAGGCAGCGTGCTGAGGCTGAGTCTGTGTACCTGCGGATCTATAACCAGCACGGCCGCCAGCGCCTTGCGGGATGGAAGGATCGGTTACCACCCATCCTACAATGCGTGCCAGAAGGTTGTCACTGACTTTCCGGCAATTTGAGAGGTCGATTTCTTCAAGCTCTTTGGCATTATTGGCCATTTCTAGAACTGCGTTGGCACTGATATCCCACACAGACTTCATCTTCCAGCTAGTGATGCTGACACCACACTGGGTTGAAAGAGCTGTAAAGCCCTCGTCTGTAATATGGAAACAGTTGCTTATATCAATCGTACGCGGTCTTCGTGAGACGAAGGGGCATATGCAGTCAACAAGAGCTCTGTTGGTTATGACGCGATTATACTCGGATAAATCAAGGTATTTGCAGAGATCTGGAGAGGTTGTTAGGAGCCGGTTCCAATGGACAGAGACGGTCCGGAGGCGCATGAGTTGATAGATATCAAGGAACGAGAAAATTTTGACAAGGAGTGCATCTGGAAGGCGACCTTTGCTGAACTGACTTGGGCGTCGCTGGCCAATCCTGGGTTTTTTAGGACGAAAGCTAGAATCTGGGGGTGTGATGGCATGGACTGCTTTTGAAGATGGTGTTGGCGTTTGAGACCTAGATCTAGTTCGAGGGCCAGATTTTGGCTCATCTACTGGGGGCGTCTCAGGAACAGGTGGTGCATAGGAGCCTCTTCTTGACCTAGCTCGCATATTATCCATATCGACGCTGAGAAAGGGGTCAGGATCTAGTGGTTCTAGTACCTCCTTATCCTCGGCCCTGCTAGGCTTATGAGGGCTGGCTGGCTTCGAGGGTGTAAAAGTGACTTGCGGTAAAGAAGGTTTACGTGCAGCGACGTGGTCATCAATCTCAAGATTGTTTATTGACGGCGCATCGGCGTCGGTCATGATCACATCGCCATCTTCAGGCATGATGATGCGTGTTTTCGCTGTAGCTTCGACCTGTCGTCTGATGTCTGGAGAACAGCGCTTCCATAAGTCTTCAAGGACTGCCCCGCTAATCATAAGGCATTCAACGGTAGTTATTGAGCGCACCGTGGCAGTTCGCCGAGGTGCTAGTGCCAAACTTGCAACTTCTCCAAAATATTGACCTTGTTTGAGTCGCGGACGGATATAAGATACTGGACTTTTCTGGCTTATCTGCCCGTTGGCCGTCTCGTGGATGACTTCAACTTCACCTCTAATGATGAAGTAAATCTCGTTCCCTGGTGAACCTTGCAGTATGATATCTGTAAAAGGCGGGTAAGTCTTGGGGAGAGCGCTCAGCCCAAGATGGTGAAGGAGGTCAGGTGGAAGGCTTGAAAATAAAGGTAGTTCCTTCAACGTCTTTCTTACATTGACCAAGCCACTTCCAAGAGCACTGCCAGCAGTTGGATCCTCAATTATACCAGGGCTAGGGGACTTGCGCTTCTTTGTGTTTATGACGGCTCCCCTCTCAATTACACCCATGTCTCCAGTCGCAACTTCCCCAGGTTTCGCGTCACGAGCAACGTTTCCACCTCTTGTAGGCAGAGAAGTTGATGGAAGTTTCGGACCCCATCCGCTTTCCTTCCTCTTCTTGTTTAGGATGGTCAATCTTTCTTGCGCCTCTTCCATTATGGCTTGTTCCATCTCTGGAAATTTGGGCAGCTCCGACTGTAGGTCTTCTTTTTTTAGTACTACTAGCAAGCACTTCGACCTCGCAATGATTGTTGCTGTCCGAGGTACATCCATGAGGATCCCAATTTCTCCAAAGAAAGCTCCTGGCCTCAACTCGGCATAAGTGGCTTCGCCATCGCGCGAAGTAACCGCTACAGCACCTCTTACTAGCCAATACATTGCCTTGGCGTCGTCTCCTTCTGTCAATATATGGTCGTGGGCTGAGTGTACTTGCGGTCGTAGGTGCTTGCCAACGGCAGCTAAGAACTCGTCTGGGGCAGACAAGAAAAGTGGAAATGACCGTATGCGATCCAGAAGATCAAGTGGCATGTCTGGAATGGTTGATGCGGTGAGAGGCGACGGGCGAATTGGTCGAGTTGGATTGGTCTCGATATTGAAGGACCTGATCAAGGACAAGTTGTCTGGTAGAGGCGCGCCATTGCTCCCTCTGAAAGGCGAGCCGCTGGCAGCTCTATTTCGCCTCATTGTAGTACTGTTATAACCTGGATTTCTTTCTTTCTGCAGAAGCGCATGTATATCTCACGGCCGGTCGGCCGTCGTGCCGTTCGGCCTTCCAGAAGAATGGCCACCTCTGCCAACTGTCCTTCTTGCTCGTCGTATTCTTTATCTGAGTTCGCTTTACCGCGTTGCTGGGGATGGGTTGGAGGGTACCAGGCAGAGCTTGCGCAACTGTCGTGTGATCCTGCGATGATTGCGGTGAGCGTGACTGGAACCCCTCTCTTTGTCTATCACTCGGTGCAACACGTCTGGGAATATGTAGCGTGTCTGCGACTCCAAGGTCAGCTCGCGATCAGCTCTGTAGCCACGAAAATTCGGGTTGCGCTGCGAATGACATAAGGAGGGATAGCCTACATGGTACGGATGCGGGTGATCTGTGTAACCACCAAGCTCGTGAGAACCGCCTGAGTGAATGAATGTTTGTATATGTGGTGGCGATTGACACAGGGAACGGCCAGTACCGTAGTGTATAGACGTTTAATGCACAGAGCACTTCTTGGTCGATGTCCACTTGAGCCTATCCGCTACAAAGTTAAATGCCTCCTGACGAAACGTGATTGCGGGAAGACGCTCTGACGATGATTGCTTAGGCCGAAGAGACGAAAGTGGTTCTCTTCATTTTCCAGCCTTCTTCATTGGGAAAATTCGGTATTATTGATCTGACTAATCTTGGAGTCGAGAGTCGTTAAACAATAAAAGATAATTCTTTAGCAGTAGAGGTTCAATGGGCCGCCGATTTTCGAGTGGGGGAGCTGTTCACTGTCCCTCCTGTTTTAACTTTCAGCTTGAGCTCACCAACCCTGCCCAGACAAGCGAGCTTCTAGAAAAGATAAAGAAGCCAGAAGTCTCAGCTGTGAGCTAAGCTCAAAGCAGTTGTCAGCCTTACAACCGTTCTCCCCCTGAAACGGCGAGGAGGACTGAAATGGAAGGTATAAATGGGATTGTTGTTCGTGATAATGCTGCCGTGCTTGAAGAGGATCAAGAATGTTATGCAGTTTAGGATGCATGAATTACTGCTTACCACCCGAGTGGTTTAGTGAATAATAGCACCATGATCTCCACATACAGAGTAGATGCAGCTTTATTTGTTAGGATGCTATCATCCTCTACAAATTATCTTGTGGTGGGCTATCAATCCACGAATGCATATAAACAGTTTTTAAAGCTGGCTGTCCGAAACGAGGATGTTCGAACGTCCAGAATGAATTCGAAGCCCCATAAGATGCTGACAGCCATAGTACTGAAAGAGAGAAGCCGGGCATTGAGTTGCAGATGTAGGATTTTGCAAATTTCTACGAATGCGTTGGGGCATGTGCTGTTGGGTAGCATTCATCTACTCGGATTGAAAGGAGTTGGTGAAAGTCTTGGGCAAGATTACTCAAAAGGGGCGCTGTATTTAAAGTATAAGGACGGAGCATGAGTTCATTCTAGGTAGCTTCGGGCGGCTTAGCTTCGAGTACCGTAGCTAATCAATTGTCACCTCAACGTCATTAAGCGGTAACGTGACCCAAACTCGTTTGAGTTAAAGACTAAGATGCGTTGCATAGATCCTAGACAAGCAGAATGTTTTACCCAATGTAGGAATAAGTTGTCTTCTGGTGTTAAGTTGGTAGCATTGACACGAGCCAGGTTCTTTCATCTTTGAGGTTGTAGGAATTATGCACACGTGATGCTTCTTGACTTGACCTTGTTATGAAGGGCACTAATTATCCCTGAGATGTTTGGGGTTGGGGATAACTAAGCATGAGGAAGATTCCCTTAGGTGTTTATTCAACTGTGGTCTTGTTCTTCAAAAGTCTCATTCATATATCTGTTGAGGAGATGGTTGACAGTGTTGAAGAGCCTCGATCTTGGGCAATGGTTTGTCATGATGGGGAAGGCTTTCCGGGGGAAATATACTTTTTTTTTTGACGCCCTCAAATTCTTGTTTGAAGAATGAGTTTCTTTCTGCTTCATGTCGAAGATCCCATGACCTGCAATTGATGCTCGTAGCTCAGGAACTAGCTTTGCTGGTTTGGTAGCAAATATTTCACCGTTGGCGAAAAGCTGACGAGAAACACGGCAGACAAGCAGGATAAGTTGTTCTTGCCTGCAGCTTGCAGAGAGATATGGTGAGGTTGGAGGGGGCGCGGAAGGCACCCGGGCGCCCGGATTGGTTTTGGGAAGACTGGTCAGTGAAGGTACAGTATGCATGCCATCATATTGCTTTTTGTGCTTCATCCAGGTCCGGACTACTAACTAGTAGTTTACTACTGTTAGCGGGGGAGGGAGGTGGGGGGAAGAACGCCAACGACCCTTAGCTCATCCCTGCTTCGCTTAGCCCAGCTATGAGCGACGTACGACCATGTAACTAAGTTTCCTTCCCCCTTCCCCTCAAGCACACACCTTCCTGCACCATCACACCACAAAAACCTACAAAAGTACATAAAGCACTTTGCACTCCTTCAATTCTCTCAATTCTCTCAATCCTCTCAATCCTCTTCACAGAACAACCCCAATTCCACAGCAGATCAACATGTCTCTTCCAAAGGAAATGGTACAGCTTACTGACACTTCTTACGCAGCTGCCTACTGACAATCCTACAGAAAGCACTTCGGTATTACCCCGCCTTTTATCGAAGCTCAACAATCCCAGAGTGTTTGCAAACCACGACACACTGGGATACTGGCTGTTGCGTTTGGAATATATGTACTGACTTCTCAATCCAGCTACTCCAAGCCAGAGGAGTATGGAATCGTCACTGTACCTCTGCCAAAGTTGCGTCCCAATGATATTTTGGTGGGTTTCGAACCCCGCTCCGACGTGGACGCGGACCTTTGTCGAGGGTACAGTTCTGACATAATGGTTTGTAGATCAAGGTCAAGGCCTGTGGTGTCTGTGGAACTGATCTGCACATTGTAAGTGCCTCCTGTCGATACTGCTGAGTTCATTTGCTGACTTTTGGTAGCACGAGGGTGGTAAGTGATCAGTCGATCAAAGCTTGAAAGGATATTGACAGCAATCGATGCAACAGAATTCATTGCAAAGGTGAGCGAGGACCCTTATTTATACACACCCAAAGATGGAGGGCGCAGGCTCCACACTCCCCAGCCCTTAATTGGTGGACTCGTGGTTTACAAACACCTTGATGGTTACCCGTCTTCCCAACTAATAATCCATGCTATGTTGAAGTCGGAAGCTGACGTATCTCCTCATAGTTCCCTCTTATCCCTGGTATGTTCAAGCCCCACTGATCTTTGAACTCCCATTCGTCGAGAAGAGTGTATTCTGTTGGAAGATGGGAGGATTACTTTGATGGACATGGAAGACGCCCGCGGCCAATTCCCTTCATATGTCGACACCATAGAGATATGCCAACTGACTGAATTCAGGCCACGAGACTGTTGGTGTAGTTGCTGCAGTTGGCCCCGACGTCAAAGGCTTCAAGGTCGGAGAGCGTGTTGTTGCCGAGTAAGTTCCCCAGCCCTGTTTTCAAACCCATTACTAACTCGTTCTAGCAACTCCGAGTTGTGCAATGAATGCTTCTACTGCCGTCGTGGTGAACTCTTGCTCTGCGAGAAGGCACGTCTTCCTAGAGTAGCAAAGCTATATATATAGCTAACAGTTTTACAGTTCGAGGCCCACGGTGTCACCATGGATGGTGGTTTTGCTGAGTACTGTGCATATGTATGTTTCCTTCAACACCTGGAGCCTCGAATGAATTGACTGAGTAGATTTAGCCCGCTGGCAAGGTCTTCAAGATCCACAACCTGTCAGATGTTGAGGTGAGTTCTGTGCAGTTTTCGAATGAACCAGAACATCGCTGACTGGCTAGGCTACTCTCCTCGAGCCAGCTTCCTGTGCCGCCCACGGATTGGACAAAATTGCTCCCAAGTTGGGCTCAAGTGTTCTGATGTTCGGTGCCGGACCAACTGGACTCGTCCTTGCTCAGGTACAGTTGCTTAAGGGAAGGTCCATAAATTCTTTCTGACAACCCTTCAGATGCTCAAGCAGAACGGTGGTTGCAACGTGGTTGTTGCTGCCCCACAAGGTCTCAAGATGGAGTTGGCCAAGAAGCTCAATGCTGGTGATGTAAGTTGCAATTCAACCCTCGTGTTATATGCAGTTGAGCTGATTTTGTTAAAGTCTTACGTTGAATTGTCTCGTACAAACCCCCAGGCTCAGTTCGACCAGTTGAAGAAGGACCACCCGTACGGCTTTGATATTGTAAGTTACCTCACCCAGAAGCTTCTCTTGCATCGCCCCTCTCCGCAGCTAGCATATAATTTGGAGCCACCAAGACTAATTCTGAATTATTTTAGGTCGTTGAAGCTACCGGCAGCCCCAAGATCCTCGAGGATGCTATCAACTATGTTCGCCGTGGAGGAAAATTGGTCGTTTACGGTGTCTACTCCGCTTCCGCCCGCGTCTCCTGGCCTCCAAGCAAGATCTTCGGTGACGAGATCACCATTCTTGGATCATTCTCCGAAACCTATATGTTCCGTAAGTTGCTGCTTCCTTGAATGACAAGTTGCCGTATCACGAGCATTTCACTGATACTTGTTAGCCGCTGCCATCGACTACCTTGATTCAGGCAAGGTCAAGGTTACAGGTATCGTAAACAAGACATACAAGCTAGAGCAATGGGGAGAGTGCCTTGAGGCAATGAAGAATAAGAGCGCCATCAAGGCAGCAATCGTCTTCGAATAGATCTAGAAAATCTTAACTCAAAAGACTAGACTTCATGTCGACCTAGCTAGCTTTCTCAAGAGACTTTAGGGAGATAGACTTTGCACTACTGTATTAGCATGCTTATGAATTCAATGAAAATCCACAGATTATCCACCATCCGGATTTATTGGGCACAAAACTACAGTAATATGTTCCGTGAATCATTTGCGAAATTAGGTCGGGTATCTCTGCTTTACTTACAACTAGGACGACGCCATCATCCTCTTGGCTACCTTGGCTGCTTTCTTATCGCCCTTCATACTCTGTCTCGGTCTGCCCTTCGCCCTAGTGACCCCGGGTTTCTTAGCCGTGTACATCCACGCATTCATCGGTCTCCTCTGCGCAACGAATTTCCCCTCGGGTGTAAAAACTTCCACAATAGGTATATACGGATCAACCACATCCTCATCTATAAAGTCCGACCCTTCATCCCATAGCTGAGCATTCTGCGGTTGTGACATCTCACCAGGCCGCTTCCGCACCTGTACAACTAACTCCACCCACCCGCAGCCTTCGATTAAGATATCGGTTGACAAGACACGATATGGGAGTCGTTCAGGCTTGATAGCAGCAGCATCTTTAGCGGTAACTGGGCCCGTCCGCTGTTTCGTAACGTCCCACTTCAGGCGAAATATACCTGCACTTGAGATCTTCTCGCCTGTACCTTCCAGCGCGATATTAACTAACCCTGACTCCCTCGTCTGCGTCTGAGTTCCTATTGCTTTCTCGGTAGATGTGAGATGACTCTCGATAGGTGTGAAGGCATAGGCGAGGAAGACGAGATCTGGGTTCAAAGGCGTTATTCGGATGAAGCCTCCCAGGAGGAGGGATTTTCCTGGTTTTATAACTTGTTGTTCTGGCCGGATTCGAGTGCGCATTACTAGAGAGGATCGGTGCTCGGGCTGGACATATAATTCTAGGTCCCCACGGGAGAGACCTGGTAGGTCGATTAGTTCTCCCTTGCCGTTGCCGAAAGGGATGCGGATGGGTGAGGCGGTTGTCCCTGGGAGTGAGGAGACGAGTGGCATTGTTGGATAATTTGTTTCTGGTTGCGCTGGGGGAAGCAGTGAATCTGGGTCGAGTGCCTCTGCTTCTTTCTGTCTCGCCTCATTCTCCGTCGTGTTGGGTTCTTCCTGATCTAGCTTTTCTAGATAGGTAGATGCTGTGTAGATTGTTGACGTTTCTGGGGTGCTAGGTACCACAATATTCCGCTTTCCAATCACAGTTTGCACCTGTCCACGTCTACCCTTTGGAAATACATCCTGGAATAATTGACTCTTGCCAACATTAACTTTTCCAAGCATCCAACCACCACCTCCACGACCCCAAATATCCTCTTTCAGTTCCTTGGTCCACCATCCTCGAATAGCACTAACACACCTCACGTTCCCCAGTCTGACGTCTTTTCCAGCTTTCCCTAGCGCGTCTCTCAGAACAGTCGTCAGATACGGCATCATTGAATCAACTTGAGTTTTCAAAGGTGCCAAAAGATCAGATCGTGTAATCACAAAACTAACTTCTGTTTTCCGTCCATGGTAGAACTTTCCTCCTTTTGCTCTTCTGTTGAGGGATCGTTGGGGCGTGAGGTGTAGGAGTTTATGGATCCCTGGGACTAGGGACATGGGGAAGTCGGCGGCATCGATTATGTGGTAGATATGATTGTATTTGTATGGGGATTCGAAGATGGTATCTTGGAGGGATTGTACTGAGGGATGATGAATAGATACACCGGTCTCATGATGTTTTAAATTGTGACAACGATCGCAGATTGGTATCTCGGAAGTATTTACTACCACTAAAAATGATAGATATCTGTCAGTAAAATGTTTTTTTAAATCCTAGGGACAGGGAACGGAAGAAGATTCATTTCTAGATAGAAGCGTGTCGGTTTTTATCTTACAGGGAGTTGCTGGTATATCTAAAGCTAGAGATTCAGCAATTTGACCATCTACATTCTGCAACGAAGCCTTGATTATCTCCTCATCTTCCGAATCTCTTAATTTCGACTTCGACTGTCCTCCTCCTAAGTATTCTCGAACCGTCTTCCTCGTTACGGTATAGAAACCTGGGTCTCCTTTGTCGGTTGTTTGCGCCAGAGCTCCACAGCCGGGACATTGTTGTGGAAGTGTTTTCTGTTCGTGCCTGTTATAAATACTTCTTTCTACTGCATATATACTTCTTTCTGTAGGACTCGTTCTCGGGGGAAGAGGAAGGGTACGCGCATGTACGAATCTTCGTGTTGGATTTCGATGCAGTAGAAATTCGCACCGTTGTCTAAGAACAATACTGTTTCCAAGAATTGGACATAGGAATTCCGGGATTTCATGTCGTAATGCTTGTTGAGCTATTCGAGAACTTGCTGTACGAAGTGACATTTCTCAAGTCTTCTGTTCGTTCGAATTCCTTAGGAGTGAAGACTCGTTCTACAAAGAATGATATCAGTAGGAGGAAGTCGAAAAATAAATTTTGACAGGGGACGGACTGGCTCCCTAAACCTTAAATTTACTTTATCTACAGCGCCAACTTCATATCCTGAGGATTATACAGCCTCAAGAACTGCGATCCCTTAATTCCACGTCGTCCACATCATACCATAGTCAAGATGGTGGGTGTTCTAAAGCGCATGACGCAGCTGAGGACAGTAAGTATATCCAATCGCCCATACGATTGATCTCAAGTTAACACAATCCATCGCAGAAGGTACACCTGCATCCCATCCCAACCTAGCTCGAAAGAATGAAAAGAAAGAAAAAATTGAGGGATTGACTGTCAATATAGTTGCTGTCTATACGATTAGGACCCGGCGCAGCAAAGTTACCACCGGAAGTAACTAGGATCCATTTAGATTTCGCAATCAAGACAACAGATGGCCATGGAGGAGCAGCGTATGTATATTTCCAATACTCCTCCACACGAAATGAACAAGCTCATGCCCTCTAATGCCCTCCCCTCCACCCAATCTAAATCCAACAACTAATCCTCCTCAGTAAATTCCTCCGCCAAACCCTCCCTCGACTAAAATACCACAACCCCTCCCTCCCCATAACCGTAAACCGCACAACCGATCAAGAAGGACCCGCAATCCTAACCGTACACTTTGCATCCCCAGATGCAGCACCTCCAGCACCACAAACCCCAAGTACTATATCTTCAACGCCATCAAAAGGACCTGTAGCACAGACAACACCCGCTGCACCGGTGGTCAGGATTGAGACGATTCAAATGAAGCATAGGCACCAAAGCGAGATTTTGCAGCAGGTTATGGCTATTACGAAGGCGAAGGTTGTATTGCCTACACCGGAGGAGGAGGCGGAGATGGCGGAGTTAAAGAGGAAGAGGATTGAGAGTGAGAAAGTTTCTTTAAAGTCTAGGCAAGCTACGGAGGCGAGGAAGAGAGCTGAGGCTGTGGTGTTGCAAGCACGAAATGCAACTGCGGCTGCTTCTGCTGCTGCTGTGTAAGGAGGCTGTGGGAGGAAAGAATGAGATTATGGGATGCATGTAATAGGCGTTAGCTGTATAAAAGGGTTGTTGGTGTATAGTATCACAATTTGTACAATCATCTCTTCAGTTATGGTCAAGTTCAAGTCTAAGTGGCTTCATACCGAATGATCGTGTATATATCAAGGGGACCATGAATCACAGCACTGCCTATGTCGTCGACTTCTACGTACAGTAACGTGAGTGATTTGAAGCCATTGACCCCTGAACCCTAAAGCTCCACGGCTGTCAGATCCAAATAATGAAGACACTCTCTAATGTGAGAGTAGCCTTCCTTAACCAAGCGCCTAAAATGCTACTAAGCATCACTTCAATCCAAAACCCTCACTGTCATAAACTGATCGCCAAAGCATACTTTCCAGCTTCTCCCTCGAGCTATATTTGTATAAAGACAACATATTAAAGCACGTACGTGCAACAGGGAATCTTGGGCTATCATCACCTAAGCAAGAAAGCTTAATGACCATGGTCGCAACACCAGTAGCAGGAATACGGTCACTTCCAGTAATGAAGCTCAGCATCTTCCTCTGGTCTTTTGGACTTGCTGCCTCGAAAGAGTTCCAGAACCAGGAGATAACAGGCTCCGTTTCCGGTGCATTAGGCACTTTCCAATTCTCGTACTTGGCGACTGCTCGAAGGGAATTAATATCTAGAGGCTCGTCTGAACCTCTAATAAGAAGCTCAATTTCTTCGGGTCGGAACAGAGAAAGAGCATTGCCACCGCAGACAGTGAAGAATCCACGTTTGAAAGGTTCGAATTGACGAACCACAGAAGTATCAAGAAGGTAGCGGACGTACAAGTCAACAAATTCTCGCCTATTTGCGTTTGTGACTGGCTTGTTTGCCCCATCTGGGCAGAGTGGTACTTGAACTGCTTGCCCGTATCGTTCAATATCAGCTACAAAGTCCCGGCAGAATGTGTTCTCTACATCACCATCGAACTCTAGAAGCTTTCTTAAGCCACTGGCCAACGCTGGTCGAAACTCCGCCAAGTCTTCCAGAGTATAGGTCATGGATGGCTTCGCGTGGGATGTAGCACCAGGTGCAGGAGTTGGGCCTGCTGCGAGCAACTTCCGAAAGGCGAACGGTGGAAATGCAACGTCGAGTATTGTAGAATTATATATCGCCAGCCCTAAGACCACACCGACTAGAAAGAATTGATCGGTTGTTTCAAAGCTGTTAGGGTTGAAATAGCAGAAGCGAGAATCTTCATCGTAGGTGAACATGCCTGTTGATGTTAGAGAGTAATAGCTAAAGAGAAGGATATCAATACCATGCTCAGGATTGAAGACATCTCGGACAAGAAGTAAGAACCACTCTTTCCTGAGACCGCCAGCGTCGATGCCTTCTTCACCCTTGAATTCTATGCGCAGTCCCTTCTTGATTTCTTCACCACCTCCTCCAACTACCTCACTGACTCCCTTCAAGCTATCCTCAACTAAACACTCTCTCCGTACCTTCAACACCAAGTACTGGTTGACAGTCTTATGGGTCATAATGCTATCAAAGAAAGCTTCTCTTGCCTTTATCTCCATTTGTCGTTTGGCATCGTGTTCCATAATCTGAATCTTGGCCCATATACTCAAGAAGAAAGGATACTGACAGAAAGAAAACTTCCCACGTCCAGATTCCCAAGCTTCAAAATCAGCAACAAGATCGGAGTAATCAAGGAGAGTATTGTAAAAGTCACTGATTGCTATGATATGACCATGACTATGGACCTTTTCACGTGCAGTGAGCCCTACACTGTGCCTTGCTTGGAAAGCACCGACCTGTCGAGTGTCAGGCCTTCTCACCTGAGAACTATTGTTCGCCTTAAACATAAGTGACATGACTTTGGCTGCAGCTTTAATCTGCCAATCGTCATTATAAACAACTGGTTCAAGCTTCTTGTCCTTTTTCTTTGCAGATTGTCCACCCGATGCACTGGCTCCTAGGGCCGCATGTAGGGCTGCCGAGGTGTTTCGTCCTGGTCCAGAAAGACTGGGTATGAGCCCAGCAGTAGGATCCTGATTCGTGTCACGCTTTTTGCCTTGCTGTCTTGTAAGCCTGTACGTAACAAAGCTTCCTATCAAATCGACCGTTCTCTGGAATTGCTCATCCGAAAACCTCGCGAACCAGTTAACCAAGTGGTGATGGCATTCGTTCGGCATGTTCGACATTAGACCCAAGATTCGCTTGATAATCACTGAATGTTGTCCAGAGCTACCCTTATTGGTATTTGGAGGAAGTGGTATGCTGCGCTTTCCTGTATCCACCACTTCGTGTAACCTAGTAGATGTTGTCGGCAGCCTTCGATCGCGTGACCTTGATCTGGATCTGCTTCTTTCCTGCGGTCTGGGGATGGATTGCGAAGAATACAAGAGAGGATTTGCCAGAATTACTAGGAGAAACCGCAAATCTTCGGGGTCTGTCAGAGGCCGACCAGGACGCTTGAGGAGACTTTCAGTTGCTTTAAGTAGAACACGCTGTATGTGGAATTGTGCATCCGCAAAACAATCTCCCATCTCCTCCATTTCTTGGATGCTTGGGCGTCTCAGCTCTGAAGCTTCCTCATCAGAAGCTAGCAAATCATCATATTTGCGCTGCCATTTCCATGCTGCCTGAGTTACAAGCCGATACCATTCATTGACTTCAGCCCATTCAATTCTAGGGGACTTTAAAGTAACCAACCCAGGAGCTTCGTCTATTGAGTCGCCACCACGGCGATGGGTGCGTGACCGCTCGGGTTGTCTGATGTTTGGGCGATCTCCTGTCCACCAGGAACCATTCTCTGCAAAGTCACCAAGTAGCAGTGTCTTGGCATCCAATTCCGACATCTGCGTCTCAGACTGAGAAGGAACTTCAAGCGCTAAAGAAGTAGCTACTCTCTTCGTACCTTCGCTAGCCGTACGATGTGGTATTACCGGCCGTTTGGGGACAAAGGATAGGTTAATACAGTCTAAGGAGCCAAATGATACTGTAAGGTAATCTTCTAAGGGTTTGAAAAGGGTTTTTGTATTACTTTGCTCTCGTCCAGCTGCATGGTCTGTATGGTTTTCGAAGGAAAATCCTTCTTCTAGTGCTTGTGCTTGGCTTGGTCGACTTCCCTTTGAAACAGAAGCCACTTTCAATCCCTCCGATGGCAACGGAGGAAGTTCTTTCTCTTGATGAACAAGCTGTACTCCTGAGAAGGTACCCGGGAAAGAAGTCGAGTATGGCAAGCTATGTCCAAGGTCTTGACCTTCATGCCTGGGCCTAGAGCTGTAAGGAGATTCAACATCTATTGGCAAAGTCGGTTGGTAATACTGCACATTTCGTGTATCTGGGTACAAAGTGTTATTGTTCCTGGCTCCTGAACCGACATCTCTTGACTTCCCATTTGGTGACAGGGGGGAATAAGGAGAAGGACTTGAAGTATGCTCATCATTATGTTTCAGCCTCTCCAAGAGGTAAGAAGTAACGCATTGATCAATGAGCTGTCTAGTTTTCTCCAGAGATAATGACTCCGCTAACTCGAATTAGAACAATTGACTGGCAGGATGGCATGCTGAATCATACCTTTTGGAGAGTGGGTATTGCCTGAATATGTGCCAGCCCTGATTGCACCGTTTGGCCTATGTTCATTTCCACGCTTCCCATCCCAGACCGCAGGCTTCAGGTCATTGACCATTAAACATATTGAGCATCTAAACGTTTTCAATTCCCGCGGCCATCGCACCTGAGAATCGCAAGTCATGCATTTTCCAATCCTCAAATCCTTGTCCGGGACCTTCGTTTGCTTTTGGCCAACGCTGGATGGGATGTTCACTGTCCACGGACCCGAATGTCCAGAATCATCGTCTGTTGATTCAAATCCTCCTGGAATCGGGGCTCTAACACCGCCTCGTTTCTTTCTGCCAGAGAACAAGGCGGGAAATGGGTGGCTCATAGAGCGTCCATGACTGGTTTGTTTCCTTAGAGGCGGTTGTAGGGTCGGGATTCCATATGCACTTTCCAGTATATCTGCCTCAGTGACCATTGGAGGACCTCGCACTCTTGAAGGCCCTGCAGAGCTCGCGCCAGTAGAAGTATAACCAACATCACCACGGGTATTTGGCGGTAATAGTCGACTCGACCAAGGGGGCATTTTGTGGTTTCCAGGCGCAGGGAATTAATCACAGCACGACCATGGAGTCGTCTGGGGTAGCAAAAGCGTTCAAGTAGGCAAATTCGAAAAATATGTTCGAACGAGCTTCAACTGTCGGCGCGTGGGAGAACTGGGAGGCAGCTTGAGCTGTGAGAGAGCATGTAGCTTTGGGGGATGATCAGGGCCTTCCTTCAAATGAGATAATGTTAGCTATAGCTGAGTCTAGATCTTCCTGCCAAACGTAATAAAGGAAAGAACGCCTTGCCAGATTATGAGCTTACCATAACTTTACCTTGGAAAGCAAACAACTAGCTGAGGGTTGTACAGGCAATGAACCAAGAATGCCCTCCTCGTATCGAGAGTGTACTTCAAGTTAGTCCGAATTGGTGAGGTCCTGCGCCGAGGAGACTCCTAGATTCATGCAAGCGGGCGCCAATTCCGCCAAAGTCGTAGTTCGGATGACATGGTAAAGCCATTAATTACTGTAATCTAAGGGGGATTTTCAAGAGCATTTAATTTCGCCATAAAGGAGTTCAGGAGCACTTTCGATCACACGTCACAAACAGGGGTCTTGTTGAGGTCAATTGTTCATTTCAATTTCATCAACATTGGATGATTGAAAAGTTCGCTGATTGCTTTTGAAAAGCCGTAAACAACCAGATCCATAAAACACTCCATCCCAGTCCATCCACGCAGAAAAACCAAGTGCCCGGAGCCCCAATTAACACATCTAGCGGTATCTTTGGAGGTTGAGGGTGTTGTGTCTCTTCCAAGTCTTTCTTCGGCCAGCAGTTGTCTTGTGGTATCCGTGACCCTTTCCGAGACCGCGGGACTTCTTGCCAGTAGCAGTAAGACCACGAGATTCGCGATGCTTGTGGACTGGGTTGACGATCCAGTTGATGCGGGGATCGCGGCGGATAGCCTTGTGTTGAGGGTCGATGAGGATGATCTCGAAGTACTTGTAGGTTGAATCCTGGTTGATCCAGTACGAGTTGAGGACTCTCAAGTTGGCGCAACGACGTCCGACACGCTCCTCAGCGGTAGACTTCAAGGATCGCTGGTACTTGAGCTGGTTGATACCCTGGTTGGTGGGCTTTCCTATGAGGGTATCAGCATGTTTGACCACTAATCCACCACAATTCCAGCGCAAAAGCGACCTCAACTCCTCGCAGAAGGAAGAATTCCTTACCGTAGGTGGCACCCTTTGGTGCTGGGCGCTTGCGACCACCACGGCGAACACGGACTCTGTAGATAACATAGCCCTGCTTGGCCTTGTAACCCAGACGGCGAGCCTTGTCGGGACGAGATGGGCGGGAAGCACGGTGAATGACGTTCAGTTGGCGAAGCTATATTATGCACTCTCAGCAAAGTTCAACGAGTGTATAGCACAGACATCAAAGATGCCCACAGGAATCCGCAAGTGTTCCAATGTCCAAAGACCATATTCGAGTGTTTCGAGATCGTTCGGAGTCGTCTCAAGGAGCAGAGAGTCTTACCTCCCAGCAGCGAACACGGAGCAAGAATCGCATAACATCGGACTGCTTCTTCTTGTGTATCTCTTCAATGTACTTAAGGGCTAAATCGACATTATTAGCATGGCTCAAACAAGATTTGAGAGTTCGAAATCGTTCAGCGTCGTCCTAGGGTTTGGAAATGCTTACCGCCCATCTAGAATCGTAAAAAGTTAGCATTGAGTCAACAACAATTCGCAGGAGTAGGAATGGGATATATGGAATCGCAATGACTCTGCTGAGGATATTCTCATGCTGGACTGACCTTGAATTAGTCGTGGGGGTTGTCGAGGTTGGCGATTAACGTTGATTGAAATTTCGAGGTTCGAATTTGAAAATACCCCAACTTGTCGAAAATGTGTGCTCGCTAGCATTAGCGCAGAGTGGGATGCTCGAAATTCAGGCAGAAGGTTGATGCCTTACGATAACTTCAACAACCACCAGCCAACCGAGTTACCCAAATGAAGTTAGTTATCTAGCAAGTCAGCACCTCAAAATAAGTGAGTTGTTCAACTCGAGTTGGCTACCTAAATCAACTTAGTTACCCAAATCGAGCTAAGTGCTGAAATCTACTGGGTTATCCACATTAAATCAGTTACCTCAATCAAGCCAGTTAGCTAATTCTAATCAGTATCCAAAAAAGAAACTCGGGTATTCAAGTCAATGAGATACCTACCTAAAACCAAGCCAGGTACCCCAACCAACTCCTTTACTCAAATCAATGCTAGCCACTCAAGCCAAACCAATTACTCAAAGTAAACGAGTCCAGTTAAACCAGTTATCGTCTGATTATAGGGCTCTCAAATAAAAATAAAATAGGGAAAATTCATCTTCATTTACCTACTGTAACTGGTTGAAAATAGAACCTTAAATA
>JAJONI010000680.1:0-19750 GCA_022190145.1 Pezicula rhizophila
CATTTCCATGTTCAGCTTCCAAAAAGCTTTAAGATTGCAGTACATAAACGTGCAATTTTGAGAATGCTACACTCTAAGAGGAAAATTAGAAGCAAAAACGAAAGCGAAAACAAAATCGTACAACAGTTATAGATAGAGGTACTTTAACTGTACGTGAGGCTTAGGATATATTACAGGAACAAGAGGTGGCTTTACAAATCCAACATGAAGTTCGTACGATAACTAATCAGACTATAGATGAGCCAACTAGAAAGCGTGCTCAGGGACATTGCAGCTTATGTGGATTATCTGAGCATAATGCTCGTACATGTTTAATATAATAGCATTGATTTTTGATTATTATATACTCTATATCTCTTTGTTGTGTACTGTAATAATATTGTGTTAAAAGATTTTTATGTGAGGGCGGCGCACTCGGTTGTGTGGCCCACTCGCTTGTGAAACACGTTAGGCGTACCTTGATGAGGTGATCATCGCATCCGAGAGCCTTTATGAGCACCTTTATCATCTAGCTTTAATATTTGAAAAGTTTACTCACACTCACATGTCAGTCAAAGCAGAAAAATCATACTTGGGCTACCCATCAATTCAAATACTTGGTATGAAAGTGGATGCTCTTGGACTGTCTACAACAGAAGATCGAATTGCTGCGATTGCAAAGTTTCAGTTTCCAAAGCAACCTCAAAGAGCTTGAGACGTACTTAGGAGCCACAGGCTGGCTTCGTAATCATATACCAAATTATGCAGGATTGGCACAACCATTGCAAGCAGTGATCCTAATAGTTTGAACTGAGTCAGTTTAGCCCCCTGACCCGACCCAACTGGTTACTAAGCAGCCAGTTGGCCCTCAACCAGTTGGGTCGGGTGGCCAACTGAGTCAGTTTGACCTCGCGACCCAACTGGCTTACCAGTTGAACTGGTTGAGGCTCTGCGGCCAAAACTATACCCGATTTGGATCAAATTTTTGGAAAGCTCTTGTCAAGTGAAGCTAACGTTTGAACCAAATTACTGTACGATTACGGGCTATTAATACATGCTCTCCCTCTCCCTCTCTGTTCTTCCCTCGTTATAGCTTACTTGCTCTACCTTTATCTTTCACTTACTTCAACCTCCACTTCCTCTATCCATTTGTCCACCCATTCCGTTTCGAGATCGCTGTCAATAAAGCAAATAACATTGTCTCGTAACCAGTTCTTCAGACACTCAATAGCCTCAACGGCATCAATTCCAATCCTATTCCTTCGGTCTGTAATAGTAATCTTGCAACTAGAGAAGAGCCTTTCAACCTCTGCTAACATTGCGGGGACTGAAAGAAGATCTAGTGCCATTTGTGAGAGGTTTGGATACATCTTCTGTTGAGTTGACTCTAGCCACCATTTCCGTGGATCAAAATGATCGTCTGGATCCATCTCTATTACAGGTTCCTTGCAATACCGCTCATACTCATCCATCAGTTCCGGAACCTTCGCATGCTGTCTTAACCAAGCCTTAAACCTGTTCTCCTTCTTACTAGCGTCTATATCTCTACGAGAGCGCTCAATATGAAGAAGTGCTTGCTTTCCCTTATACTCATTTTCCCAGAGCTTTTTCACATCATTCTTTGCATCCCGAAGCTAATCTGCTCTCCACTCAACCATCTTAAAGAACTCCCACTTATGCGTCGGCAGTAAAGCTACTGCTGCAATATACGCACAAGATTCTCTAGTCTTATTATAGTACTTCTTAAGCTTCTCCCACCCCATCTGGCAACACGGACCTAGAAAACTATCTGTCGCATATTTGTGCCTTCCTTCCTCTAGTAACTCAAGTAGGAACTCCATGATTGGGAGAACCTTCTCAACAGTAGCATATCTTCCTTCACAGGAGAGAGTTTCATGTTCATAAGCTTCTAAAAACTCAATCAAGGACTCCATTTGCGCCTAATCCTCATCGCTTAAGATGTCAGAACTTAGCTCATCCTTGTGCAGCAAAGTAAAGACGTTAATAGCTTGTCTTAACTTCACAGCACGAGCCAGCATTCGATACCATGAGTTCCACTAAGTGGAGTTATCTCGCGGAAGACGCAGATTATTCGAAAGTCGTACAAACTCCTCAATCCTTTGAGAACTCCTCGTGATAAAGACTGAGACGTTATGCAGCTTCCTAAGTGGGCCGTACTTCCTCCAAGCCTTCATTTGTTCGCTGTTGAACTCATTCGGCACCTGACCATTGACTTGGGCGTTAATAAGAACACAGTTATCTTTGTCGGGGACATGGGGAAACAGGAAGCTCTGTGCTGAAAGGTTGATAATGTGGCCGTTGCAACGGAGTCTTCGAAATATGGGATCCCAAACAAAAGCCCTGTTTTCAAGAAGCCATTTAGATAGCGACTGACAAAGAACATCGTTCGAAAGAGCATTATCACTGACAAAGAAGCTAAGCTTCTCTTCGATTTCGTAGTCTACAAGCACATCCGCTACAGCTATCGCTTGATTTTCTCCACCATGGTCGCCTTAGAGCTCTCTTACAGCAAGGACTTTGTGCTTAAGTTCTCCTTCGCCATCTATGAAGTGTGAGGTTACCCCTAATATTGACTTGCGGTTTCCGGACGTCCAGAGGTCGGCAGTAATATGGACTTTCGATATTGCTCAGTGTAGTTCTTTCTTTACGACCTTCTTATTTTCCTCATATGTCCGAAGTGTCCATGCTCGAATAGTTTCAGCGCTGCCGGGTAAGTGTCGATCAACCGTTTAGTTCAAATATCTCGTTAAGCTAAATAAGCGTTAGTTTCTGTACTTAAATATCAACAGTTACTACTTACGCTCGAAACTCTTCCCTTTCAACCATCTTAAACAGCACTCCACAACAGGTAATCCACTTAACATATAGATGTTCAAGCATATCTGGATCTAGCTCTCTACTACTAATATCTCCATTGTCCTTGTTTGTCTCGTCGCTAAGCTTCCGTCGTTTGAATTTGTTATTTGCTATTTGACTTTGTACTCGGAATTTGGCTATATCAATCTGGCCTTAGTAGGCGTCAATTCTTTTCGCATGGTGAGACTTAAGGCCTCCATCTAGAAGCTGGTTTGAGTGTTTTCTGTTTAGATGTCGTCGGGCATTCGTTGTTCCTCCTATGTCGACGTATTCCTGCTTGCAAAACACACATGCCCAGATGCTCTGTCCATTCTTATTGTATGTAATCTTCCGACGGTCGTATCGTGAGTAATCCCAGATATCGCTCGTCCGTTTGGAGGCAATTTTCTCAGTTGTGTCGGTTGGGAGAGCTGGGGTAGCTTCTGGGTAGCTTCTAGGGCTAGTGAGGATTCACAAGGGAGATCAAAGTCAAAATCAACACTATTAAGGTCTGACAGAATAGATTTAGCGTTAGATGCCATATTTAACTAAAGAATGGCCGTTGTTATTAGAAAATTTTCAATGTGGCCGCTAGGCTCGGTAATAGTAATCTATCATATATCACATTTTTAACTGCTGACCTGCCAGATCAACCAGTTCAACTGCCAGTTCAATTAAGTTAAACTGAGTCAGTTTAAGCCTTCCCAGTTGGGTCACCAGTTTGAAAAAAAAGGCCGACCCAACTGGCTCAACTGGCAACTGACTCAGTTCACCCAGTTGGGTCGTAAATTAGTAGGGTCACTGATTGCAAGATCAAAAGACTGAACTTATGAGACGAATTCCCAAAAATGAGAAAGGCTTATAGCGCAAAGCTTTTGCAACTCGTTAAATGCCTGAGATGCCCCTCAGGCTGTGCTAAGCTCAAGGGATTAGCAGAGGATGCTGTTCGCAACGTGGGCCGTCAGTAACCTGCCCCCCAATTGTTCATTTTTTCCTTTCTCTGTTTTTTCAAAGAAAAAACAAAGAGGGAGGAAGAAAGGAGACGTGGCAAATTCGGAAAAAATAATGTAGATGGCGGGCTTTAGGTTGATCGGAAAAAATGTTCCTTGATGAAATATGGGCACAACCTGGAAGGCATACTCCTATGTGGGTTACTCGCAGACCTGGGGAGAAGCAGCATAAGTATTGTGTACAGTTACGGTACCAGAGGAAGATTGGGTGGATGTTTTGGGGCTTAATAAGTGGGAAATATGGATGGCACAGAAGCTTGTTTTGGGAGAAGGACTGGGAAACTATTAATGAGGGGTCATATTGTGGGATTATTGTGCCTGTAGAAATTCTACAGCAGTATCAATTCCAGCAAGATAATGCCAAAGGGCATGCTTCTGCTTTTACAAAGTCTGTACTTAAAGCTACAGAGTTAAGGGTTATTGAGTGGCCTCCTTGCTCCCTAGACCTTAACCCTATTGAGAACTTCTGGGATGACATAAAGGATTATATCTAAAAGCACTACCCTCAAGTGCACTACTCTTATAAGAAGCTAAGGCAAGCAGTGCAAGAAGCTTGGGAATCAATTACTCATGACAAAATTAAAGAGCTTGTACATAACATGAGAGAGAGATGTGATGTCAAGTAGTTATTGATGCAGAAGGATGGTATACAAAATATTAAAGCAGCGTTGGATACAATGACCCTGGTTTTTACAACTATTACCCCGGTGATGAAGTAAAAAGAAGGATCTCTAGCAGATGATTGGTTAGTAACCTAGGTGAGGCTCGTGTTGATAGACAACTCCAGGGTTTATTTTTCCCGAATGCCAAGTAGTCCCCGAACCGAACCAGGATGGCTCGGGATACAGTCGCTTGCAAAACCGGCTTCCTCTCGAAGGAGCTATTTTAGAGTCATAACCCTGAATTCTGAACAGGGATCTTGAAACGCTATGCCGTACTGAGTCTAGCGCAATACCGCCTTAATCCGAAAGTATTACTAAGCAATGTATAAGCGATCATACATTAGGCAACATAACAATTCAAAGTCAAGACAACTACACAACCCTTCTAACCCCGCAAATTCATCGCACCATCACTGCAAAACAAACAGCTATAATTCTTGGTTGCTTCTAGTCAGCGTTTATCGCAACCTGTTCGTAGTGTCGGGTTCCGCTTTTTAGTGAGACAACAGGCAGAAATGCCATCACCTTCGAATGCACTACACAACAGGCATCTCTAAATCAGTAGTCGAATCACGAAGCAGCAGCATCATGGCTACTCCGAAGACAAACGGATACGAATACCAAACGTTACAGCGTTCCAGGGACGAGATCAGGCTATTAAAACTCCTACCGGCAGATGGAAACGAAAAGCTCAAATTCATCCCCGCTTGCCACATCTTCCACGCCGCCCTTCATGAACAACCGAAGTTTGTGGCCTTGTCCTATGTCTGGGGAGCTGCCACCGATCTCCGGGAAGATCGGTTGATACTCGTTGAAAATTCCGGGGTTCGAGTAAACAAAAATCTGTACGACGCGATCATGGTACTCAGACCGCCCAAAGAAAACCTTGTGATCTGGGTCGATTTCCTCTGCATCAATCAGTCAGATGACGAAGAGAAAAGCTGGCAAGTTGGGCTTATGGCAGATATCTACCGAAAGGCATGCAAGGTCGTTGCTTGGCTTGGTCCAGCAGAGAGTGGCGATGATTCAGTAATGGATTATCTGAACTCCCTTGGAGTAAAAGCAGAGGCTTGCGGCATGGACAATGGGTTCGAGCCTTACCAAGAAGTCTGGCAAAAGCTGGCGTTACAGCCTCGGGAGCTCCGTGATCTAAGCCGATCAACTGCCATGATAAGAACACCCGCTGGCAAAACATTTTTGTTCCCCCAAGATACATTGCACAGTCTTTTCTATTCTATCAGTGGCTGGCACGACCAGGATAACCTGTTGCCTATTGCTGGCATGAAGCGGTTTTTTACCCGGCCTTGGTGGGGACGGATATGGGTTCTGCAAGAAATAACCCTTCCGGAGAACGCGGAATTCCTCTGTGGAAGCAAGAGAATCACACGACGTCGATGCAGCGCCGCTCTTCATGCGTATTGCGCTCTACGGTCTGTCCTCACAACGAGATTTACCAAC
This sequence comes from Pezicula rhizophila, assembly GCA_022190145.1. Taxonomy (NCBI): domain Eukaryota; kingdom Fungi; phylum Ascomycota; class Leotiomycetes; order Helotiales; family Dermateaceae; genus Pezicula; species Pezicula rhizophila. The sequence continues at coordinate 5,966 of JAJONI010000680.1, forward strand.
CAGCCACAATCTTTGACTCCCTATCAACTTAAAATCGTCTCGGACCTGTTCCAGCACAGACCTAATCTCATGCTATCTTCCTGGAATATATACAGATACTCCAGATTCCCATTGGCAGCTCTCCTACGTGCAACATGCGTTGGCAGTATAAATCTCCATCGCCATGGGCCTCACCACTTAGAGTCAACTGATCCGCGAGACAAAATATTTGCTTTATTGGGTCTAGCAGCAGATCGAGAGGAGTTAGAAAAATTGGGTGTTTTTCCAGATTATTCGAAATCGTGCAAAGAAACGTACACGACGGCCATGGTAGTTCTGCTTCAGCAGGGTCATATGTCACTGCTCTCGTTCTGTCAGACGCCTGAAATCCAGTCCAAACTACCATCCTGGGTCCCTGATTGGTCTCGATCCGCGACAGATATGCTACAAGATATAGAAAATGATCATATCACCGCCTATCCCAAATTCAGTGCATCTGGAGTACAATCACGTCATTCCAAAGTTACTGCTATTAGGAGGGAAGGGGCAATCGAGGGTATCTCAGTGGAATGCCATGTATATGATGAGATCTACGAAGTGGGATCTTTTCCTGGTAGAGCTTCTAGTCACGAAGTACCTCTTGAGGAGACGTTTTTATGGCCAGTAAAGTGGCTAGTTGAGATTCTTCGTCTGACATATCAGGAGAGGCAACTTTACGTAGACTTCAGCGATCGTCTACGTGCAGCGGCGAGGACCTCGATTGGAGGCGTTGGATACAGCCAAGATACGAAATTGGTAAGGGTTGGCGATGACCGTTTTCTTGATGCTGTTGTCCTTTTGGGAAATGACATCAAGCACATTAAGGGAAATCATATCAAGCTTGGGCTTCAGCAGCTCTTGAACAACGGAGTTGTTAAAGGTAAGGTGAAGAGTAGGATTACTAAATCGTCGACGCTAGGCTCGGAAATCATTGGGAAGAGTTTGGGGCGACTTCCATTTATTACTAGAAAGGGGCATTTGGCCCTTGGCCCTGAGTATGTCAAGCGGGGCGACTTCGTCGCACTAATAAAGGGAACCCAGGTTCCATTTATTCTTCGGCGTCAAAGTGATGGACAGTACCAGCTCATAGGCGAGGCCTATGTTGATGGTATCATGGACGGAGAGGCAATGGAGAACTCCAAATGGTGTGAGGTAAATCTAGTTTAGCGGCATTGACGCGTAGGTGTCTAGCATTTTTAATACTCGTCTTATAAATCAACCTCAACATTGCCAGTCTCAAGCAGCAGCTTGACGACAGCCTCGTTCCCATCCTCAGCAGCCCTTAGTATGATTGAAGTTAAGGGTAGGAACCACCAGAAAGACGTTGTTACTTATGCCGTATGCTCACGCGTCGAAAAATAGTAGACTGCAACTACTGCAACTGCTAAGCAGCGAAGGTTAATGCGATTTTGGTGATTAAAAAATAGAGGTGATGAGTCCGAAGATTGCAAATACGATGAGGCTGACGGTTACTCTTAGTTGCTGAAGACGTTGGCGCTGGAAAACTGTAACTTAAATAAGGAGGGGCTTGGAGGAGGTGAGTTCTATATACCATTCTTATACTATTCTGTTCATTCTGTGGGGAGCAGCTATTCGAGGCAGCTCAAAGGTATCGTGACCTGCTTGTAAATTGTTAGTTACGTGATAAGTCGCTTAGCTTCCTCTAATAGGTGGGGCTAAGAATCTTTCTAGCGAGTGTAGAGGGGAAGGCGATTTTGTAAGCGACCGTACGAGCTTCAGGGGCAAGTGATCCTTGCAGTGGAAGAAGATTCCGCTGCTGCAGTCAGCTGCGTCCGGAAAGGATTACTCTCAGGCCCTTGGCAATAGTCCTGCAAGAACGACCAAGCACCAATCACTTCTCGGCTAATGCCACCTTCGCCGCCGAAGGAGGGTGGGGGTGGTGAGCTTCGACTCTGTATCGTTTGCTATGGAAAATTGACACTGAACTTCAATATGGATGCACTACTATGCCTGATCCTAATGTGTGCAGAATCCTGCAATCCACCCTCCTATCATACTACGATTTACATCCTCGCGTGATTGATTATCACAAGTCAAAACTAACGGTTCATCGCCCGAGCTTTTTAACCAGTTTTCACTCCTCAATTTTCTGTTCTCCACTTTCACAGCATCTGCAACAAATAATGACAGCAATATTGCCCTCTACGACTGGTCTGTTAGGACTGTGGAATGGTACGAATGACGGCGAACATGGATACCTTGGTGAGGTAATTTCGCAGAGGGCCACCACATAATTGCTAATTCACTATAGACTATGCGACGGGGAAGACGAACGTAAATCGTCCTAAGTAGTATGAGATTGAAGCCTATGACATTCGCAGTTTTGATCCCTAGGTATATGCTCTAAACCTTTGCCTCTACTGGCGCTTACGAATCTAAGCTGACCTACTACTTAAGCCAACTTTGATTGGCAGTGGCTATCAACTCGTCGATATCCCTACTGTGGTGACCGATGAGCAATTTACCGCAGCTAACAAGACTGAAGAAGGGAAGGCATTCATCCGGGACATTTACTACAAGGAGTGTAAGAGAGTCATAGAGGAAATTACTGGAGGGGCTGCTTTCATTTTGCCAATATCATTCCTTATACGTGAATGGAAAGATCCAAAGCAGGCCACTAATGAGAAGATCGGCAATGTTAAGCCGACATATGCTCCACGCCCTGTAGCTCACCTCGATCGTGATCCCCCAACGGCCGTCCCCATCCTGGAGGCGGCGGTAGGTCTAAAAAAAGCTCAAGAGCTGCTATTAAAATATGGCCGCTGGGCTTAGGTCAATGTGTGGCGACCAATTGGTGATTTCTATCTATTCCTTTATAGAAGCACTGATGCTCATCAGGTGAATAATAGGTAACCTAACCACCATGTGGCCACTCGTCTTCATGAATCACGATCGTATCCCAGACTGGAGTTACGATTCCCATGTTGCCTATGTTTGGTGCATAAATGAGCCACGAGTTGCTGGCCGCGGCGAGAAAAGCTATGATTGTGTGGCAAAACACGACGATCGATACGACTACCACTATGTTAGCAGTTTGAAACCAGAGGTAAGTCCACCTACATTATATGAAGGCGCTAGCCTCTTCGCAATGCTGACGAATCTTCTTCGTGTTAGGAGTGCCTCGTCTTCTGCTCTTTTAATTCCGATCCTAAATTCGCTATGCCGCATGGCGCTTTCTGGGACAATAACGTTCCGGCCAATGCTCCTGCTCGCCGCTCTATTGAAGTGCGTTTTGTAGTATTCTTTTAGGCAGTCGTTGGGACTTGACGGATCCTCTAAGCTTAGTTATGAATGATGCTATCACGAGACATTGATCTATGCCTTTGAACTGGAATTTCACTCTTGATTGCTGTCAAGTGCCTACGCTGGACAGACATGACCAGTGGAGCCCAAGTAGCAAATCTTATTCCTTTTTTTAAACTTGGCCGTCGGAGGAGATGCATAGTAAAAGCCATGTTGTATATAAAATTACCAACATGATCATTGTTGAAAGCATGACCTCATTTGACTGTCTTAGCCTATATTTTGTATACTAGAATAGGACTTAACCTACGCCTTAATAATCATTGCTTCCAGAGCCTAAGATTCATGTTCAAAAATTAAATGTTCTCAGCACTTCAGATTGTAGATCGCTCATAGCTTCCAAAAGCAGAAACTCCTGGACGCGAAGTGAGTATGCTGATTAGGGTAGAGAGAAAGCGTTTGGACACCATCTTGCCAATTATAGGATGGGAGGGGCTGTGAGAGGATGGAAGGATTTAGGGAGCTGCATCTGCTTATCTCCTGGACACGGAATCTTAGCAATAATAAATTGGAAGATTATCGGGGAGCTGTATATTAAAGATGGAGTACACATATACCCAGATGCAAGACAGGTTTGAATAGAGAATCTTTTAGTCTCATTCCTATTAGATCTTATAGGCATTATAACAAATCACGTAGAAATTTGGAATCACGCACCGAAAGGTTACCTTGCTTGCCCGGCAAGTACCTCCGTACTTAGTCCTAAACCCACTCTCTATCCCTTAACCACATATCTTCACAGCCACTTCTTTCGCTAGCGTTGGGTCTCTAGGCTCACCTAGAATAATTTCACAAACGTGGTGAGATCTATTTGATAGGCAATGGCCTTAGCATTGCTGCAGTTGCTGCAGTGGCATAGTTAGTGTTTTGAGAATGTTGAGTCGTGAACCTTATCTGATTATTGCTACAGATATGACTTGTCTTCTTGTCCTTGACGACGAGATGTTACTTAGACTGTCTCACAAGAAAGACAGTTTAGGTCTTTACAACGGATTAAGCAACGGTTTAACTATATATGGCGAGTTCACTCCGTACCTATATCTACTTGCAGCAGCTGACAGGTCTTTAGGTGTGCATACGGGTTTCGGTGGAAGTGCTAATACTAGACCTTAAGAATCGTCGCCTTTGGCAAGAGGGCTGATGCAATTTCTCCACGTCCGAGTGTTGATGGACGAGGACTTAGTCCCGATATTTTCGTGACTCTAGGCAGTGGTAAATCGGCACGGATCATGCCAGCACGAGATGCTCTAGAAGAACTAGGAATGAACCCTTTAAGACTAGGACCACGAGAGGGGCTCGACCTGGTAAACGGTACTGCAGCTTCCGGCCGCCACTGCAAGCCTGGCCATGCTAGATGTAATGCACCTGACGCTGATCTCTGCTGCCTTGACTTGCATGGTATCAGAGGGTATGGCCGCGAGAGTCGAATGGCTCCATTCCTTTATTCATAAGACCTGCCCCCACCCTGGGCAGCAAGAGGTAGCTGGCATAATGAGGGCCTTTCTCAAAGGCTCCCTACTCGTTTTAAGCCCTAGAACGAGAAAATAAGCCCCAGTCTTGTCCGTTGGTCGCATGTCCTGATGACGGATTGTCAGAAAGGGGGCCATAGTGAAGTAGCCACTTATAGTTACTAAGACGTAAGTTTTGGATCTGGACTTTAAACGGTCTAGTTGAGAGAATCGTGCTTATTGCCTGTGCCATGGTCTTTATACAACCACTACTAGGATAATTAAATCTGTCTGGATGATTACATATACTAATCGTAAGAGGCCGAGTAGAAGCTTGAAGTCCTTGGGTAAGTACTGAAATGAGAGCATTCTCAATGTGTAATCTCTTAGGGCCAAGGACACCTAAGCCAATTTGGAACCAAATAAAGATCTCTTAAAGAAAATTAACGCTACCAGGATTAATATTTAGTCTTGACTGGATGCTTGGGAATATCCGGAAATATACTATGCGATAATAACACACTAGGATGGGCTTGCAGATGATCTGGCAACTTACCACTACATCCCGCTTACACCAACGTAGTATTTTGCCTCTAATAGCAAAAATCTATGCTGGTTAGTGCTTTTTCTAGGGGATGTCAGATTTTACATAGTCGTTCTTTGATGACGCCAGATTAGGAAGTAACGAGCTTCTATACTTTTAGGTGCTGGGTACCTAGGAAACATCTATCAAAGCGAACAGAGTCTAAGCAAAAGGGTAGCACGCTGGACTTCTTGCTCCTCCTCTAAGATAACCTTGTCTTCCTTCTTAAGAGATTTCTTCTAAATGGGACCTCTAAGCACTGCACGCATAGCATCACTATGAACGATGAATACCTCCTTGATCTCTGTATTTTCCGGGTCCGCCAAAACCTTATACTCCATTTTCACATCATCTGTTAACGCTAAGCCGGCCTTCTTCCGGAGCTTTTGTACACAGTTGATGACCTCTCTTAACAAGACTTCTAGTTTCAGCTCTTGGCTAACCTTAAGGTTTAGTATAAGAAGAACTTCCCCATTAGTATTTGTCTTAAGTGTTGTTGCTTGGTCTTGCCTAAGAGACCGTCGCATGACTAGGTCCTTAGCATCGACTTGCACACCCTCTACGGTAATGCTCTTATCGTAGATCATTTGGCGGACTTGCTTACTGCTGAGTTTTAGTAACGCTACAAATACCTTTTTGGCGTTTTGTTTGAGCTTCTTCCTAAGGACTGGGAAGTCGGCCGTCACGCTATATTGCATGTCGTACCGAGCTTCGTCTAAGGTGGCAATAAGGTCGTGGATGTTAAGCTTACGGCAAATATATTCTTGCAGTAGCTGTACGTCTTCAAGGTAAGTCGCGTTGGGATGTAGCACGACTAAGCTCTTTAGTGGCGTTTTGAGCCTGATTGCCCGTCGCTCATAGGCGGTTTGACTAAGCTTGATGATATTTTGCATACGGCTTACCTAACGTTCGATAACCTTATTAAAGTATTTCTCCTTGGCAATAGGGAATTGCGAGAAATAGATACTTCGATGATCCTCGCTTAGCAGCAATGATGGGATGAAGGGTAAGAGGAGGCCGTAGATCTTGTTAGTAATGAATGGTGCATATGGTGCAAGAGAACGAATGATGGTAAAGAGCATATCGAAGAGCGTGTTGAGAGCGTGAAGTGTATCTTGCACACCTCTAGAGCCTTTAAGACAGTCACGATTAAATCAGATGTACCAATTGGTAGTGGCCTCGATCTGGTTAAGGATTAGAGGGACAACCGTGTACAGGCGGTATTCTAATGGATCGTTAGTCCTGGGGTGAAAGTCTATAATGAAGTTGTTATACATACCTGCTATTTCCTCATCGATGTGCTTCACAAGACTCTGACAACTTGCGAGAATCCACAAGTCCATAACATTGCTTGTTGAAGGTCTACTTTCACTACTGAAAACGAAGTCGATCCCTTCTGTTTTCTTTAGCAACTAGACCTGGCCCTCGAAGAATTTATAGCTGTTCCAGAGTGGGAGTAGAACTTTTGCTATAACCTCCTTGACGCCACTCTCCTTAAACTAAAGAGATTCTGCTCGAACAACTGGCGAGTTGATAAGATAGAGTCGCAAAGCATCAATGCCATACGTATCGATGACATATTGGGGGTCTGGGTAGTTTTTCAGGCGTTTTGACATCTTTTTACCATCTTCCGCGAGGACCATACTATTGATGATACAGTTGCGGTATGGTGACACGCCGAAAAGATGGGTTCCAATTACGAGCATTGTGTAGAACCAGCCCCTTGTTTGATCTAGACCTTCTATGATAAAATCTGCTGGAAAGATCTTTGCTAGACTACTAACGCTGTCTTTTTTAAAAGGATAATGCCTGGAAGCATAAGGCATTGATCCAGACTCGAACCAGCAATCGAAGACCTCCTGGATACGACGAAGCTGTCCCTTCCCTTGTCTGCTCGGAATAGTGATCCTATTAATAACATCGCGATGTATGTTGGTGAGTTCCCCGTTATATCCACTCAGCTCTTTCAGCTCCTTAATGCTGCCTACGCAGACGACTTCCGAGTAGTCTTCACTAACCTACAAAGGTAGTGGCGTACCCTAATAGCGGTCGCGAGAGACATTCCAATTATGGGCATTGGCGATCCAATTTATGAATCGTTTTTCTTTAACAAAACCAGGCACCTAGCGCGATTTATCAATTGTCTTGAGCATGTCTGGAATGATAGGACCAATCTTCACAAACTAAGCCGAGACTGCACGATAAATTAAGGGAGTGTCGGATCTGGGGCAATGAGGGTAGCTGTGCATGATCTTAGAATCTTTGACCAGCTGTCCTGTGCTTTTGAGGTGCTTGATAATACCTTTCTCGGCATCCTTCACATGTTGACTAGCGAAATGGACAATTTCATCAGTGTAGTAACTATAATTGTCGACAGGATTCGGCGGAAGATTCGACTCGGAAATTATGCCGGCTTTTATCCCAATCTGGTAATCCTCTTCACCATAGGCCGGAGCCTGGTGAACAAGCCCAACACCTTCCCCAGCCACAACGTAGCTGTCTGTCAAGACACGGAAGCCCTTAGACCGAAACTTTTCTTTGTAATACGGAAAGAGTGGCCTGTATCTCCAACTATACATCTCCTTCCCCTTGAATCTTTCAGTAACAGTATATGCACCATTCTTTTGGTCCTTGTCGCTGTAGAGCATCCCAAGGGATGATTCAAGCAGTATATAAGACTTTCCAGACCTCTTGTCTTGCACTTTGACATAGTTGAGATCTGGATTGACAGCAATTGCTAGATTCATTGGGAGGGTCCACGGGGTTGTTGTCCAGGCAAGAAGGCTCGTCTCTGGATCATTGACTAGAGGGAAGTTGACAATGGCTGTAGGGTCCTGTCGATCTTTGTAATTTTGAGCAGTCTCGAAGTTACTTAGCGGAGTGGCTAAAGCAGTCGAGTAGGGCATAACTTTATATCCCCGATACATAGCATCCTTCTCGAAGAGTTTCTTGAAGACCCACCAAACCGACTCTATGAAAGGCGCATCTATGGTCTACATACCAGTTAGCTCTTGCTGCCACTGCATCCTTACTTTCTGCAGACTTTGATGGTGGTTGACTTGCCTTGTAATCGTTCTTAAAGTCAACCCAGCGCCCCAGACGAGTAATTGTTTCTCTCCACACGTCTGCATACCGCATTACAATAGCTTTGCATTCAGCGTTGTACTGAGTAATCCCTAATTTCTCGACGGCTTCCTTCCTAGTTATGCCAAACTTCTTGTCGATCTCGTATTTGATTGGCAATCTGTGTGTGTCCTAGCCAAATCGACGGTTAACGAGATGGCCCTTCATTGCCTAGTACCTGCAGATACAATCCTTTATCGTCGAGACTAACAGGTGGCCGTAGTGGGGTAAACTAGTAGCGAATGGCGGTCCATCGTAGAATGTGTATGGCGGCTTGTCTTTGGAGAGCTCCTGAAGACGCTCAAAAGCACCAATCTGCTTCCAATAAGCCAGGATGGCCTCTTCTTCACGAGCGAAATTGATTGCCATTGTGCGTTTATAAGGCACCGGCACGAAAACCGCGTCTCGATGTACACGAAATGGTTGTGGAAACGCTGGTTAGGGAGGAATCGTGGAAGTTATAAGAGGATTACAAAAAAGATGTGAGTCAGAGAGATGAGTAGCTCGAGGTTGGCAAGGCTGGCGCGGCTGTAACCATAGGAAGGAATAGACCTAACGAAGTACCTACGGAGGGCTAGGGCTAAGTTATGGCTCACCGCCTTTGGATAGGGGTATTACCAAGAACACTAAAACATCCAAAAGCGTGCATCGCGATACGCGTATATTCCTACTGTACGGAGGTCACGGTAAAAAGTTAACAGAATCGCAGGGGCAATACGCTGTGGCTAGGCGGCGAGGGCCTGTAGCAGCATACTCTATGGGCTCCTGTGCCCCGGGAATAAGTAAAGGACCTTGTAACTACTGCTAAGCCCTTATTTCCGGGGTATTAACTAGCCTGTAACTGATTCCGATAACTTTTTGCCGTGACCTCCGTAATTGTACTACAATTCTGCGTGCCACAATAAATTTGGCCGATTTACTCGATGCATCTCGTGATACAGTCCGTAATAGGGACTCTCCTATTGGGATCCTAGTGATGGCATTCCAAGTCTTTCTATTGCTTACTACGCCCCCAGACCCCGCCGAGGGCCATACCGTTGCGGCAAATCGATTCCAGAAATAGTTTCAATGCTAAACCTAACCGCCAAAAGAGCCCGACACGCTTTTGACAACGAAGCCCCCACCTCGAAGAAGCGCGAAGACCGACCGCTAGTCCTTGACGCCGACCAAAGGCAGTATTTGGTTGATTTTGTATGCTCCTCCCACCGTACCTGTCGAATGACCTATAAAGAGCTATTTCAAGAGTTCTTCTACTGGGGTGCAGGGCCAGAGGCCATTGAGAATGCCCTTAAGAAAGAGGGCTTTAGCGTTCGATCTGCGATGAGGAAACCTCCTATTCCCGAGAAAATCGACGTCTTCGACCAGGCTTGATTTTGATTCGTTAGTAAGCGGTATCGATACGGTATCGATGCCAGAATCGTTAGGAATCGATTCTTATCGATACAGAATCGATTCTTCCTAATTAGGACTAGTACAAGAATCATAGGCCAGCATATTGACTGGTACTACTAAATAATAAAGCTAAGTAAGTAAAAAGGGACTTAAATATTGTCGTACGACAGTCCTAAATCTCATTCATCTTCAGCTTCTAGGAACTTATCTAAGATCTTGCTCCTTTTCCAATGTTTAAGGCATTCTGTTATCTCAATTGTCTCAGGGCTTAACTGTCCCCTTTCCCATGATATCGTACGACGAGCTCCTGAAAACACGCGCTCTAGTTCGTCGCTTATAGCTGGAATTGAGAGAATATCAATAGCCATATATGAGAGCCGAGGGTACCGTTGCCTTTGAATATCCTGGCACTACCATGTAAGAGCTGAGACTCCTGTACTAAGGTCGTACAGCTCTCTAGAGTTATAATCTTCATACTCATCTTAGCTTGCTGGCCGAGCAACTTGTTTTAAAGACTGAGCAATCTGATCAAACGTATTTAGTTCTCTTGGTTCAACAAGTCTTTTGTCGTACAACGTAGATATTAAAGTCGGAAGAGAGGTAGCTTCTTGGTAGTCCTCCCAAAGCTTTCGGACCTTTGCTAGGGTTGATTTTACCCACTTTTTTGGCCAATTAACTTCAATATACCTTGTACGACGACTCGGGTGGAGGATAAGAGCAGTGGCATATAATGCAGACATATCTGTCTTCATATAATACTTGTCAAAAACTGCCCATGCCTTTTGAATTCGTAAAACAAAGTCTATATCCTTCTCCTTTTTATACTTTGCCTATTGTACAATAAGTATATTTTTAAATTACCAAAGGATCTTACTTACAAGTGATAGTTGAAAGTGTTTAATTAAAACATCCATCGTAAAAAGGACTCGGTCAATTGCAGCAGAGTCTCCTTCAGTATAAAGAGTAGCTGACTGAAAAGGTTCTAGGAAGTCCTTGATTGTACGAAGCCGTCTCCAATCTTCTGGAGTAAGTTCGTCATCTTCTAGCTCTAACTCGTGGTTTTGGCAATACCTCTCAATAGCTGGCCGGAGTTCTAGAGCTATAACAAGCATTGAATACCAGCTATTCCACCTCGTACGATTATCAAGTGGAATCATACGACCCGCAAGCTCCAGAAACTCAGGAATCCGAGTAGGTGAGCCATGAATATAAACAGTAATATTGTGTATTTGGCTAAGTGGCCCCATAAGACGGAATTTAGTCCTTTTGGCCTCTTCGTCTCCAGTATCTCCTTGTTGCTCCTTGTTGTCGTACGATTTAAGCTCTTCTATATTTACTACATTTGCAAATAAGAAGGCCTGTACAGCAAGGTTAATAATATGGCCACTGCAACGGATTCGCCAATGCTGCGCTTTCCACTCCCTGTCTTCGTTCCTAAGCATATAACTCTCAATAATCTCACAAAGGGTATTATTTGGACTAGCATTGTCGGCAATAATAGCCCCGAGCTTTCGTACGACGCCGTAATCTTGAAGAACTAAAAGAAGGATATTAAATTGGTTCTGACCGCTATGGCCAGACACTGTACGAAGGGCAAGGAGGGCCTTTTGTCGCTTAAGGAGATGTGTAGTATAATGTGCACAAATTGCTAAAAGAAGATGTTGATTCGGGGAGGTCCAAATATCAAGTGAAATATGAATATTTGAAATTGCTGATTAGAGATCTCGTTGTACGACGTCCTTGTGGTAGACCCAGCTTTCTCTGAGTAGCTTTGTGATAGTAGAGTGTGCTGTAGTAATAACACCCTTAGTTTGGGAGTTAAGTGCCTAGCATAGAGTATGAAACTCTGGCCACTCAACTATTGCAAAAGGGAGGTTTCGTACAACAATTAATGTAAGCAGTGCTTCATTAATTACTCCCTGGTTAAGCTGCGATTGGAGGACTTGAGAGTCAAATACGTCTGCTTAGCCAGTCGCTTTTGCTTGGAGGTGAAGTTGCTCTAGTTGTCGTACGACCTCTGCTTGTATCTTCCCAACTCCCTTTTTAACTACAATATTATGTATTGAAAGAAGGTGCTTCTTCATATTTGTTGGAAGATTAGAACCATACGGCTTCTTAGGGCCATTAAGTTCACAATGAGAACAATATAGGAACGCAGAAGTTTCATTGTCTTCTTCTCTTACCGTACGACAGTAGTCCCAGACTGGACTCCTCCATTTTGTAGACTGGCTACAGCTTGATTCTTGAGTAGTAGACTGTATAAAAGAGAGTGAACTTGTATCAGAAGCCATATTTAAGACAAACTTGTAAAGAATCGTCGCAAGAGGGTAAAAAAAGAGAAGATAAAATAAAAAGTCGGTCAGGAATCAGTTTTAGTATTACTAGGTCACGTGCAAGCTAAAGAATCGATTCTAGTATCGATAAGAATCGATTCTGCCGATTCCTTATCGATACCGCTTAGAATCGATTCCGAATCGATACCTCAGGAATCAAAATCAACGCTGGCAGGGGTCCGTGCGCATCCGGCTCCGGCAACCAAACAGCACATCCTGTTGGCACATGTGAGAGTCTTTCGCCTTGGTTGAAGTTTAAAAGATGTCACCGTTTCAATTAAGAAATGTATCAATCGGCCGTTACAATGATGTCATGTGCTCACTTTCCTCCAAAATTGATTCCACTGACTGGGCCGTTGATGATCCCAGTTTGAAAGCCCGAGTTCTGAGCACCAAAGGTCACCGTAGTTGTACCGCTCTGCTTCCCCGCGAGAATGGGGAAAGGGGTGGAGGCGGAGAAGATGGCTGTTCAAGCAATGGAAGTTCGAAAGGAGATTCTCGGCCAAGAGTACGATGATACGGTAGATAGTATGGCAATGGTGGGCTTGGAGTATAAGCTTAATGGCCGGTGGGACGCTGCTGAAGAGCTAGAGGTGCAAGTGATGGAGACTCGCAAGAAGAAACTTGGCGTCGACCATCCTTCTACGCTGACTAGCATAGCGAACCTAGCATCGACGCACCGGAATCAAGGCTGGTGGGAAGCTGCTGAAGAGCTAGAGGTGCAAGTGATGGAGACTCGCAAGAAGAAACTCGGCGTAGACCATCCAGACACGCTGACTAGCATGAACAATCTAGCATTTACGTGGAAAGGAACCAACCGAGAAACCAAAGCTGTAAGACTTATGGAAGAATGTATATAATCACGGAAACGTGTCTTAGGACTTAGTCATCCACAAACTATATCATCCTGTAGAACTTTAGATATATGGAAGGCTGAGCAAGAGGATGTTATATCGTTAGTCGAAAGTACAGAAGATGGGTAGATTAGATATATTTTTCAAGGGTATAGGACGGTATAATATTAGTACTATATAAATATGCGTTAAGCAAACAGACACTCGCTGTTAGTATTTCAGCTCTCAATTGAGGTACCTCTGCCAACATTAGCTAATTCCAAGCAAAATCCTATGTGACATACGGAATATGGAGTTAAGTGAATGCAGGGGCCGGGAGATGGGCTAGCCATAGGAGGTCAGCACACATAAAATGTAGGTCACGAGAGTGCGAGCCTACGGCTCCCACGAAGCCTTCGTACTTGTTACGGTCCTGACCAGAACCTCACATGACTACGCGAGTCGAAACCCATGTGATCTTATTTCCTGTATTTAAGCAGCTACCTCTGTCGTCTTCTCCTTGATCTTTCCTTAGTTTAGAAGCCTTCGTAAAAGATCCAACAATAGAACTTAGTCTTGCATATTTATTTGCCGCTAAATCTATTGTTCTATTTGCCACATCGCCACAGTACTGTTATAAAACGTATTGGTTGTAAAAAGGCCTTGTTTATTTGAAGAAAAATCCCGAGATGATAAGGCTATAAGCATAAAAACCATGGGAAGGAGATATG
>JAJONI010000681.1:804-19759 GCA_022190145.1 Pezicula rhizophila
AAGTATGGATTGGAAACATCTTATTCTCATCCTTCTGTCTTGCTGCTGCTATTGACTCCGGTTGCTATACCAATCCCAAAATTCCATCTACCCGATTATTAATCATCCTTCTATCATCTCATAACAGCTAAAGCGAATCCCTTCGAAGCTCATCAATCTCTACATGCTAACCTACTGTTCGAGAATCAACCTGAAACTAAAAGAACTTCCTTGTAGCTTCCCAGCTTAGCTAGTTGCCAGGACCAAATGAAACGAACTTTATGTCGAGTCTCGATTAAGCTCGATGTTAATACCATTCATACCATGAGTGATTCGATGTATGCGCTCTTGCTTCAGATGTTCGAGGCTTTGTATTGTTGTTCGCATACTCGGTTTGGTCTCTTGATTCCCAACCACCAAGTCTTGTAGTGATATCATCTCGTAGACAAGCCGGCTTGCGTAGCCATGCACAATCACAAAAGCCGAGTCAACCGTAAGATCTCACGACCTTAGTACAACAGAGAGGCTCACCTACTTCAGTAAAGTGCCAGCGAAACGTCAACTTTTTTTTTTACTTCACAAGTAAATTTTCATTTTCTATAATACTTAATAACGCAACAATTAATTCTACCTCTAAATTGCAACAACTCTATAACAAATATTTCTCTGTCTTTAGGATTTTTTAATAAGCGCTGTTGCTTTCGGAAATTGAAAAGGGAACGTATCGCCACGACCACATTCAGGAGCACATGGAACTTTATTCATCAAGTTGTAGTAGCTCAATAGCAACGCCTGCCTCTATAATACACGCCAGACTCTTAACAAGCATCTTGTTACGCCATGCCGCAGAAATAGAAGCCTCAAATCCCAGCCCCGATGATTCATCCATGATCATCCCCATTCGCCACAGCGAGCCCCAGAATAAAATTGCAAAACAAAGCAAAAAAGCCCAGCTAATAGTCACACACATACGCTATGTGATAGCAAATAATCCTTGCAAAGCAAGGCGTAAAACGCTCAAAATCCTTTTGTCAGTTCATACTCATTTCGGCATGTCAATATACGGTTTTTGATCATGTCATCATCATCCACACGCCGTTCCAATCCCTTCCATGCAAGTTTGTAGTGAGTAAAAAGTTCGTTCCGTAGTGAGAAATATATGTAAAAGTATTACGACAAAATCCGATCCGTATCCATGGAAGGAGAGGACTTTGTTTGCAAAAAGAAGCTGAAACACCACGCCGTCTGTTGTTCATATTGTACAGATGAAGGAAAAGTAAAAGGTCGAAATTACAGGTGTCCACTACAACACCATGTATATCGAATGCGATACAAGGAAGAATAACTCCGGAAGATGCGGGTAAGGTGAAAGGGTATCATGAAGGATCCTAATGTCGAACTTGTCCCAGGTTAGATGCTGCCTCTGATTCCAATGGATCCAGTAGGTTGCCCATCGCATTGCTGAGGGCCTTGAAGTCAACTGGCTTGGTGACATAACTATTAAAACCAACGGAAACACATTTGTCCAGTACATCAGCCATTACGTTCGCCGAAAGAGCGATGATTGGCATTCTTGGATGCTTTTCATTTTCCTCCCATTCGCGAATTTCGCGGCAGGTCTGGTAACCGTCCTTGCGAGGCATATGGAGATCGCACTGAATACAGAATTAGCTGCCTATGAACACCAAGATGGATGAAAAAGAAGACTTACCAGAATGAGAGAGTAGAATGAATGCGGATGAGAAAACACCTTTTCTGTGCACTCAACACCATCGAGCGCAAGCTCAACCGCAATTCCAACTTTGCTCAGGAACTTCAGGAGGACCTTTTGGTTCACCAGATTATCTTCAACTAACAAGACCTTGAGTCCTTTATTGCCAAGTCTCTTTTCGACGTCAAGGTAGTTCTGTTTTTGATTCGCAACACTCTGCTGGGCTGCAGATCTATTTCGGTCGATACTCAGATCACGCTCTTTACCAGGATCAAATATTACTGCAAATCTAGAAGGTTTGACCGGTTTGTAAATAAAGTTTACACGATTGTCTCTGGAGAGCTGCTCGTAGTCGTATGATGATGCCAACTTAATGACCTCTTGTCGCTGTACTGGATCTGAGAGAACAACAATTGATGTCTGCGGTAGAGATACATTCGAAAAGATCTGGTCTATCAGAGCAACAATCTCTCCTGCCGATGCCAGGTTGAGCACAATGTGTGTGAATATGACAGGGTCATCTCCACTGATCATTGACTGGGCTTCTTCGACACTTGACATGGGAGTGATCTGGTGGGGCACGTCCTTGGGCAGAGTGATCTCGATGTGCTGGGTAGTGGCTTCACGACTGTGCTTTTGAGGGCAGATGAGAAGAATCGAGTACATGGGGGGCCGGAAGTGCTTTAGGTCAGAGGCCGATCCGCTACTTTGTCGAGATGAAGGTTCAGTTAAGGTTTCATCTCGTGTTAAAATATCATCGGGAGACAATTGTCCTGTAGGCTTGGTGGCAGTTTCCGAGGATTCTAATCTCATGGCGATTGCCGTAGGTGGGGTTGAGGTATCACCTAAGGACGCAGATCTTGGGGGCAGTGCGAACTTCATTTGTGCAGGATCGGACCCAGTTGCTCTAGCTGCTTCGCTAAACGTGGAAAGATTCTGGTTAACTGACGACATTGATGACCGGCCAGTGATTTGCGAACGCGCAGACCTTGTAGACGGAATTGAACTGCCCGATGATGTTACGGCAGGCGAATCAACACTTGATTCACTCTTTGCTGCTGGAGACTGCACCATGCCGCCCTGCATGATTGGGATTCCAGCACCTTCCTTACTAGTGGTCATCTCATTCGAGATAGAAGTAATAGACGACTTGGAGGATGGGGTCTGGCTCGGTGGTAGATGCGGTGTAGCTAAGGGTTCTGGGTAGTCGTCATGGGTTGGAAGACCAAACTTTGCGGTGAAAGTAAATGTTGAGCCTTCGCCAGGTACAGCACTTCCCTGCATCTTCCCCCCATGCAACTCGACTAGTTGACGGGATATAACCAGACCTAATCCACTACCACCATGTTGTCGAGTACTGCTACCATCAATTTGACTGAATGGCTTGAATATAAGATCTGCCTCCTCCTGGGTAAAGCCACGACCGGTGTCAATAATAGAGTACTCTAACATGATTTCGTTTTGCTCTGCAGTTGCCGAAGGATCCCTGAACACTCTGCATCGACTGAAGACTTCGCCTGCAGCCGTAAATTTGATAGCGTTGCCAATTACATTGAGGAGTACTTGGCGAATTCGAACTTTGTCACCTTTCACCATCTCAGGAACATCAACATCGACGACGTAGTTCAATTCAAGTCGCTTAGTGATGGCCATACTCGAGACCAACTCGTTGACCTCCTCCACCAACGACCGAGTGTGGAACCACTCATAGGAAAGCTTCATCATGCCCGCATCCACCTTCGATAAATCAAGAATATCATTGATGATGTCCAACAGGTTTGTCGCGCTGGACTGGATTGTATTGGTATAGTCAAGTTGTTCATCGTTTAAAACAGTATCCTGAAGAAAGTTTACCATGCCGGAAATACCGATTAATGGGGTGCGGATTTCGTGCGACATGTTACTCAGAAACCTGCTCTTCGAATCCATCGCTTCCTTTAGCTTGGTTTCGAGCAACTTGTGGTCATTAATATCCGTACAGGCCCCAAACCAGGAACCATCACCACTACCAAGAATGATATTATCAACTTCCACACAGCGAACAAGATGCCATCGGTACTCATTAGTCTTGCTTCGAAGACGGACTTCCGTAGTGTATGAGAGTCTACCATTACTATCAGTAGCGATCTTGATGACACCGGATCTCGCCAACTCAGAAAGATCAGCTGCTGGCATTTCATATAAGAAGCCCTCATCGGAGCTGTTGTTTCTCGATAATGAATGATGGACACCTTTGACAGTTGTTTCTGTAGGCACATCAGAGACTATGGAGGATTTACCACCTGATGAAGACTGCGATGGTGTCCTGCTAAGCTCCGCTGGCTTTTTGGGACGTCGTTGCGAGGGAGTTGGAGGTCTATCAGTGGGTATGCGGCACTTGGCAAGGTCTTCGGGGTGTACATAGTCCATAAAACCTAATCCTAGAGAGTCTTCGAAAGTCTGGCCAGTGTATGAAAGCCATTGCTCGTTTGCAAATGTGACTCCATCATCCTCGGTCGCAGCGAAGATAATTTGGGGTATGAGGTTAGCGAGTAGTCGATGCTTGGCTTCGGATGCCTCAATTTCTTCCTGTCGCGCTGCCTTTACTTCCGCGATGTGCTGGTCATGGATGTCCATATGCGAACCATACCATTGCACTATGACCCCTCTCGTATCACGAGAGCCTACAGCTCGTGTGTAGAACCAGCGATAGGTGCCATCAAATCTCTTAATGCGAACTTGCATCGAGAATTGCTCCCCAGTCTTCACGGCATGAGTCCACGACTTGAGATACTCTTCTCTTTCCTCGGGATGAATGCTCGCCCAAGGATCTTGGTAAAGCTCAGCAACGCTCTGGCCTCGGTAAGTCAAGTAGCGGCTATTTACCCAGACTATTTCTCCAGTCTGTGGTAAAGCAACAAAAACATGGGCGGGTAAGGAGTCCAACATGAGCCCCTTCAACCGATCTGAAGGGGGCGGCATATCAGTTGGTGCTGAGAGTGAACTCGCTCGTGAGTGCGATTTTGCCACTACCTTTGCTGCCGGGTTAGATGTTGCAGGTAGAGATTGGAATGTTGCACCAAAGTCCGCTCCATATGAGTGTAGCTGAGTATGGGACCGCTCCGCCTTATTGATTGATTGAGTGGAAGCAGCACGAGTGTTTTGACGACGATGAGGCACGTTTGTTGCATTCTCAAGCTGGGAATTAGAGTCATCATGAGATTCCTTTGTTCTGGCAAAGTCTTCAACTCCCGTCTCAAACTCCACTTGTTTGTCGTCTCCACTTCGGTGTATGTGTTGTGCTTTGCTATCAGCTGGGGAGCTTTCCTTGGATGCTTTTCTGGCTCCTGTAATGCTGCTAGACGAGCCAACTGTGTCAACTCTGGATAATCCAGGTCTTATCTTAGAGCTGAAATAGCCATCCCCAGAGACGTAATGCGGACTGCCACCATTTGTTCTCTTATCGAGAGGTGTGAGACCAACGGCACCGTGGTCCCATCCTGGTGTGCCGCCTGGAGACGACCCGTTTGCGCTTCTAGACAAACCGGAATAATCACTCGGACTTGTGATACTTCCACCAGTAGACTGCTGGATAGTCTCATCCTCGGCTGGTGAGTATCGCAATCCACCACTAACACCACGTGATACGGCTCCAAAACCAGCAGTTTGTGGGCGCTTTCTAGACAAGCCGGCCACCTCAGTCTCTAGATTAGAAAAGTGTCGACAAAGAGAGAAAGATGTAGCTAGATGTGGTGCGAGGTTTTCTAGAGAATGTCGGAGACTAGACGGGTAGGGGATGATAGGGCTGAGAATAGACAAGATAGCGATGGGAGTCCGCCTTTCTCTGCCTGTTTCTACAGGTGTGGCGGGAGCCTTCCCAGCACTGTCGGGATGTGCGGGCAAACGACCTTCTGCTCTGCTTCGACCAGCCGTCCTTGATTCTATAGCCGCAGCATCTAAACGAAAAGACTGCACTGGCTTAGACAGCAGCGGATGTATGAGGGGAATGTGCAAAACTGTCCATGATCGGTCGACACCAATTGCTTCCACTGGCTTCCTAGCTGAATAGTCTTGCTGAATCTCGCTTGGATCAAACGTATCTTCGTTAACAACAGCGCCCTCAAAGAACGGGTTCTCGCCAGTTTCCATACGCACAGCAGGCGACGGGGCTGGAGATTGTGACCACGGCGATGGAGGAGCCTGTTCATACTCTTCATATATCGGCATTGGCGCTAGGCTTCCCTCGGGTCCTTTGCCTTTATCAATGGAGAGATTTCGTGTACTGCGGCTGGAGCGCCGAGAATTTTGACGACCCAAAAGAGGGGGTATTGCCTTCTTTTCCTTTGGAGATTCTTTTGACTTTGCATTTCTCTGTGACTTGTTGCTCCCGCCGCTCTTCTCATCCTGATTATGGAAGTATGGGTAATCACGAGTTAGAGCAATCACCTTTCCACGTTCTAAAACTCTGATCACGCCGCTGCTGTCGATCAACGGATCCGCTTCGTAATCCAGAGCTTGCAGGACTGGAAATACTCGACCCCGTACCTCTCGGGATGTAGCTGGATTATTCCACATTCCTGACGGCTGTTCATCTTCGAACGCCAGATGATCCTTTAAAGACTGTAGGCTCAACTCTGCCTGTTGCAAAGTTCCTGTACGAGGAGGGAGATTTGAATGATTACCTAAGAGGTATGACTGACTCCGGCCAAGCATTGCAGGACGTCCAGAGGGTCTACTATTTTCTACTGTCAACACTGAATCACGCTTTGTTTCTTCGTACGATGTGAAGGAATGCCTGCTTTGTAGTCCAGGACGTGCCGGTGCCAGCAAAGGGCCTGGGAGAGGTGGCGACTCTCCATCTCCAGTATTGTTACCGTCCGAGTTGGAGGTGTCATTGGTACCCACACTGCTGGGGACCATACTGCTTCCTCGGGGAAGATACGTCAGGCTCAGCTCATCCTCTTCACTCACGTTGAAGGTTGCCTTCTGGCCCCATGGTACGTTCTCCAAGTCAGTGGAGTCTGCCGGTACACTTAGGGTTACTCTTTCCGCCTTGTAGTTGTCTTTCATCAGCTGACACACAGTAGTCCACCATGGATCTAGGCCTGGCTCAGCTGACAGCATAAGGCTCATGTCGTATAAGTTAGGACTAGGAAAATTTGGATCCTCTCTCAATTGTTGATTGCCCGAGGGTTGGAAGTTTAGAGTAGATGCTGGTGTGACAGAGCCAGACATCAACCGGTCATAAGGACCGGTGGCATCAAAGGAACCTCCAGCAAAGTTTGAAGGATCAACTGTTGGAGAAAGTGCAGTGAATGGTCTGTGTCCAGAGAACTGCATCTGCATTGATGGGGTTCTCATGGGAGGAAACGGGTACGAAGGAGTACGCGCAGTTAGAGAATTTGGTGTAACAACGTCACGGATTGTCTTTGTAGACTCTGTTGACGATGTTTCCATGCCTGTTGGCATAGGACTTGAGAAAGCTACCTCTAATGATGGTGAGACGGTTTCCTCATGTATTGGAGAAACCCTTGCTTTGCCAGCAGTGGTGGGTGTTGCTACGGGACTTCGTCCATCGCCGCGTCCTCCTAGTTGCTTTGCCAGCTTTTCACGATGCTGTGTCAATTGCAATTGCGCACTCATAGCTGCACGAAGGCGCTCGACTTCTTCAGCCGTAGTGTTTTTTGGAGGTTCTAGTCTATGAGACCCTTGTCCTTGAGTAGTTGACCGTTGACTCAAGGCTTGCTCGTCCTTTGATTTGCATGTCCCATCATTCCTACTTGAGCGCGACGAAGGTCTGTCTCCTATGCTAGCCTCGTGTACTCTTGCTTCCCGATCTGGGCCCGGCTCACTGGAGTGCATCTTCGATCCTAGCACGTCCGACATTGTTTCCTTTGTCCTCGGCGAAACTGCCTGGGCACCCTTTATTCCATGCTTGCTTACTGGCGAGCTATGAGGTGTAGACTTCTCGCTACTGGTTCTCCGCGAGATACCAGGTCTCCGTGGATTCGTGGAGGGCTTTTCCAATGGTGACTTCGGTGATTGTTTGGCGGGCATCCCCCCGAGCTCGATGCCGCTTGCTTTTACTTGAATGTATTACTTGTATTTCCCTCCCTTCGCGATTTCTATCGAATCTACTGGCCACCGGTGCGCTCATGTGTAGTATGGCAATTCGTGTCGGTGTGGGATCTCTTGCAATGGTTTGATCAAAGAGCCTCTTAAGTGACGTCAGGCGGTCGATCTTCAGGAGAAAGGGAGAAGGGAAGGCCGGCCGCAGTGTGTCGATTAAAAGGAAGACTCCTTCACAAGTAACTAATTACTACGCCCGGGAGGGGTCGAAGAAGATGCAATAGAGCATTCGAGGTAGGATGAGTGAGTATTTTGAAGAACAGGTTGTGGAGGCGACAACAATACAAGTGGGTCATAAGGAATACCCTTCCGCTCGCTCAGGATGTCGATTTTTGGTGCAGCGAGCCTCTAATCAGCACGGTGGAGGCGGATAAAGCAATCCTCACCCAGCAATGATCACTGTACAGTTCTCAAACCTGCGTTGATTCTTATTCTCACAATATCTGTCGTCTAGTTGAGAAGAACGCCTCTATACAATCGGAAGTCCAAGACACGCCGGACACGTTCAGGGAAAACCGAGAGAAAAAAAAAACCTAGCTACGCTTTTGCCGGACAACCATCCTTGAGTCTCTGATGAATTGATTATTCCAGGGGACACTCCTGCTCCACCGTTTTCGTAAAATAATAAAGATACATTTGGAAATTTGGGCTTTTGGGAGCCATTTTACCAAACGCCATCAACACGCAGTTCTTTCACCATACCTAGGTACCTTGGAGACGAAACGCACGGGGGTTGGGCTAGCATTAGAGAGGTACGACCGGCGTTGGACCCCTGGATCCATTACCCCCCCTTCCAAACGTACTGACGCAATCCAACGTAGTCGCAACTTGATGCTTGAGATGAAGCCTATCCATAACTAACGATAAATCGTCTGGTTATTGCTTAATGTAGGTAAGTTTTGAGATGTCGTCTTTTTTAGGGGAGCTCCGACGCGCTCCAAGGACAACTTGGAATTCAGCGACAAGCCCACCAAAAATCTGTCAAATGCATGGTGGAGAAAAGTCCTTCCCTGACTGAGCATTATGGGGGCTCTTGGGTGCGAATCTTGATTCTTGCGGTGAAGGCTCCTTGCTCAATATTGATTCTCCCGCAAAGAAAAATAAAAAATAAAAGAAAAATATGTCCAGCTGCAGAAGGCATTATTGTCAAAGAAGAGGGAGGGCGAATTTTACACATCCATCAAATCATACGATTAAGGGTTCATTCATGACGTAGATTCCAAGGAATCAAGGTTCTACTGGAGAAAAGATGTGGGGCAAGAGGAGATCGAGCGTCATTATTGTCGCTTACAGGGCTGCATCATTGGGCAACAAACACCCACATTCTCGAGGCTGTCAAGCCTCAACGGGGGTTTCCTCCGCCGCACATTACCATCATGTGATGTGCACATTAAAAAATAGGTAGGGATCAGTGTGGGATGTCAGGGGCAAAGGCTTCCGTGAAAGCTTCATTTACCATTTACCATATAGGTAGGTACGTACGTAGTACGAGGCATTGATTGATTCCCCGTGTTGCCGCTACCTAAAAGCTCGGAAAGGAGTAAGAAGAGCTTTATCAGACGAGGAGTCTTTCAACTTGATTCAGATGCTCGGCACCCGTAAGCTTCTTGGTTTTTCAGATTTACCTTGCAGGAATCACGCAAAGGTGGAATACCGAGTATGGGGTGGTTTGAGATATTAAGAATATCCAAAACTCTATCTCAGGGGTTTGGGTACAGTACAGTACTTTTGAGCCCCATGTTAATCGTAGACCCTGAATAATAAACTCCATGGATGAAGATACCGGTATGGAAGAAGGGGTTATCATTGAGAGTTGTCCCACAGAGCCGGCTTACCAAAAGTATATCTCCGATGGTAAGCCGCTGTTTACTGCACCGGGCACTAGGGGAACTAACGATTTAAGTGCTCTCGAGGATGAAAGTAGTTGAAGATATCAAGTTCTCAAGAACAATTGACTTAGGTTCAAGGGGTCCGCATCGGGTATTTCGTATACAGTGGCAAGAAGTACCAAAGTACAGAAAAGCCGACGAACTTCAGCTTCACCGTAAGTTTTCTAGCCAAGGACAATTCGATGGTCTTCGCTGCCCGCCATAAGTAAGCAACCAGAATTCATTCAATTCCCTAAGTCAACCCATTCATACATGGAAGCTGCTTGTCTAGTTGTATGTACCGTATTTTGTTGGGGAGGTACACGCGTTGGCGAGTTAAGGACTCTGGAGACTGGAGTTTAGAAAATGGAGTTTGTGTTTCTTGACTTCAGTAGACTCGATCTCTGCTCGCCATGTACGAACCCCAGGATTGTGTTCAAGGGTCCTAGCTGATGATTATTAGTCTCAACTTATTACTAGGCGGCGCTTTGGAACAGTTACCTGGTTGGCGATGTGATACATTTGTACCTACTCTGTATGTATGTACCAAAGTTCAATTGATATCCGCATAATTAGACGCACTTATTTTCAGTATCATGCAGCAGATCATGGTAAGAAATGGGCTATAGCACATGGCAGAGGCAGATGCTTACTTCGTATTATAAATGTTTAGGGGTACAGTATCAGCGTAAGGAGATTTAAAAGCGCGATTGGCGATCCCTTAGTTGTACTGTACCTGCAGCTTGCTCGGACATGCTCCGAGAGGTCACTCTTCAGGTCATCAGAAGACCTACCTAGGAATTATATCTAAAACGGCTTTCTCGATTGTTGTTCATCTTATATATAGTTAACCAAATGCACTAGGTGTATATAAGTTAATAAGTTAATGATTTTTGTTGCCATTATTCATAAAAGGTGCGACTCTGCAAAAATGCTCCTGCTACTTGTATCTTCAGACAATAAAATTGTTTGATTGGCCCGGACCTGTGATCTTCAAAGCTATCCCGGCAACAGACCCGAGCTCCAACCCCGCATAGCTACTGTACCTAAGCGCTGAAACGTTGTTAGCTCGAAGCTTCATTGCTTCAGAGCACATCATCAGTTAAACTGGCTCCCAGACCATCCAAACGGGATTGTCAACAAGAACGTCGTGAAGAACATCGAGCCAGAAGCAAAGGCAAGAGGAAGGAACGCAGATCAAAATCTAAATCGAGAAGCAGATCCAGGCGTTACGACAAGAAGCTTCCAGAGGGAGCGTACGCCAATTTCATCGTCCCGTTGGCTGGCCTATTGAGCTCAGTCACAGCAAGATTATACGATATGGCTGCGCCATCGAGAACAAGTGAGGAGCCAGCTTCTGAGAATACGCCGTTGCTGCCGACGACAGAGACGAATCAACAGAATGGAGCCGGCTCGTCTGCCGGTGCAAAGGTAAAGAAGGTTGGCAGATGGTTAGCAGACCATGCTATTATTATATTTACAGGCTTGCTACTTGCAGCTATCATCATTAGCCTCAGTTTATATTTTACGGGTATTATGGTGTTTCCAACAGCATCCGCAGCCTTTACTAATTCGGCGTAGTATACCGGTCCAAGGGGGCATCTGACGCTCCTCCTAAAGTCCCTGCTAAAGACACTATATGCGATTCAGCTGCATGTGTCCATGCATCTTCCGAAATTCTCTACAATCTTTCTCCTGATTACAAAACCCTCGATCCATGCGATGATTTCGAAAAGCTTGTTTGTGGTGGATGGAGTGATCGCCATGATCTTAGAGCGGACCAAGGCGAGTACGTATTCCCAACCCCAGCCATGCTATTTCAAGCAGAATGAGTGCAAGATATGGCATCTATAATAAAGCATATCGCACATCTCAGAAAATACCTGTTATATTTGTGGAAGTAATGCTAATTAAATTGCGTTCGCAGTGCATTTACTGGTACAATCATGAGTGAGAACTCGCAGATGTTGTTACGCCATATACTCGAGGCTCCTTACCCTGTTGAATCCAACGTAAATGTCTTCACGTAATATCTCAATGGCTTGGCTAATATCTTCATAGCACTCTAGCTTTTCTCCTGCCATGCTCACTCAATCTGTTGCTTCCATTGATGAGCTGAATTTCAATAAGTTGAAAGCCGGTTATGATGCCTGCATGGATGAGGACACAATTAAGGGTGCTGGGGTGAAGCCATTGAAGGAAATTATTCACCAAGTGGCAGACATGTTTCCAATTGGAGAGCCACATGGTAACACTGCTCTACTGCAAGCCAAGGACAGCGAGGCATTATCGGAGACAATTCTATTCCTTCAGAAGTTAGGAATCTCGTCATTGATTTCTCTCGGTGCTGGTGCCGACGACAAAGATCCAGACACCGTGGTTGTACAAGCAGTACCACCGTATAAGATTGGCCTCGTCAAAGACTACTATAAGGATGAGATAATCTTGGCTAAATATGAGGCTACTATTCTGGACGTCTTCAATGCGCTTTATCCAGACCTAAAGCATGCAAGCTCCACTGAGGATACTATCCATGGTCTGATTTCGTTCGAAAAGAAATTGGCAGCTGCATCGCCCGATACAGAAGATGCAGAGGACGTGACAGTAAGTTCCAAAGATGCTCTAGAGAAACCGCTTTACTAATTGCAACTTTCAGAAATATTATGTTCGTAATCAATTCTTTGAACTTTCACCCAAAACCCACTCGTGTTTCCTGTTATCTACTCCCTGCTATCCCTAAGCAGCAGACCCTATTTCACCTACTCAAGAATTTACTAACTGCTACAGAACCCATTTTCTCTGAAAGATGCAGACCGTCTTACCCCACAGATCCGGCTAGCGAAACTTGTCAGTAGCCTTGAGCCTGCAGACGTGAAAACAACCCGGATTATAGTCGGATCGCCTGAATATATGAAAACCATGTCAAACGTGTTAGTGAGCACGCCGAAAGAAGTCATACATTCTTTTTTCATATGGAAAGTGATTCAATCTTTTGCATCGGTCGTTGAAGCAGAGGAATTAAAACCGTACTCGAGATTTTCCAACGAGCTCCGAGGAAAGGTGAGCTCTTGAGAATGGCGCTCTGCAGCTATTTATCGGGTAAATCTTGCTGACACGGCTGTAAAAGGACCCTGAATCGACTCCGGAGCGTTGGAGATTTTGCGTCAACCACGTTGACGATAGTCTGGGCTGGATCTTGAGTCGTTTCTTTGTCGAGAAAGCCTTTTCTGCAAAAGCTAAAGATCTTGGGGACCAGATTGTGTCAGATATTAAGGAAATGTTCATAGAAAAACTCAAGGTGTCAACATGGATGGACAACAGCATCATTGATTTAGCCATCGAGAAGGTGCACAAGATAGTCCAGAAGATTGGATATCCAACAAAAGTGAGAGGTCACCATCCACTTGACCCTTGTCTCATATACTAACCTGAAGCAAGAGCCCGAACATCATGGATCCAGTGAGTCTAAAGAGATACTATCAGACTGTCGAGATATCTCCATCAGACTTCTTCCGCAACGCACTAGAAGCGAGTCGTTTTGCTGTCGCCGAAGAATGGTCAGCTCTAGGCAAGCCCGTAGACCGTGGTCAGTGGGGTGTAAGTCTTGCGAATGTAGTAACGCGTCCCAATATAGCTGACTCGAATTTCAGATGACCACGCCAACCGTTAATGCTTATTACAACCCTGTGAGTAGAAGCTTGACCAAAACCTCACTTAGGCCTTTTTTGTTTTTGTTTTTTTTTCCCCACAAATGCTGACTGTAATTCTGAAGCCCGGTAACGAAATCGTATTTCCAGCGGGAATTATGGTAAGAATTACCAATTCTCGCCTCTTGGGTTCGTATACTAAAATTGACAGCAATTCCCTGTGTTTGATGTCAACGTACCGCAATACCTTAGCTACGGAGCATTCGGTGCGGTATCTGGTATGTGTTCAAATTTTTTCGAGGCAAAATTAATCTTCTTGAATTTATTATTTCTTCCAAAACGTCTCATCATTTGAGCTGCTCCTAATATTTCTACAAGTTGACTAACCTTGGATGTTTGACTTACAGGCCATGAACTTTCTCATGCTTTCGATTCTACAGGTCGACACTATGATCAGAATGGGAACTATACTGACTGGTGGAACAAAAAGACCATCGATGGCTTCCAGGAACGGGCACAATGCTTCATCGATCAATACCATAATTACACAGTAGAAGGGCCAGATGGGAAACCTCTACATGTCAATGGAAAGCTCACCCTCGGTGAGAACATTGCCGATGCAGGAGGTATTACGGCCTCCTTTGCAGCTTGGCAGAAGCGCCGCTCAGAAACTCCAAATCAGGATCTTCCAGGTCTCGAACACTTTACCCAAGAGCAACTGTTCTTTGTGAGTTATGCAAATTGGTGGTGCGGAAAGTCAAGAAAGGAAGCAGCTATTGAGCGCATCTATACTGATCCTCACGCACCAAAGTGGGCGAGGATATTGGGTACAATGGCCAATTCAAAGGATTTTCTCCAGAGTTTCAATTGCCCAGCCAAGGAGCCGGTATGTGAGCTCTGGTAAGCTGTTTGGTTTGATCATTAAGTCACAGTCACACAGCCAAGTACGGGTATGATGGACGTTTAGGAATTGGAAAATGCAGTACGCTTATATCAGTCTATCCAGTATGTTTAACACTTAGTATGTATTAATGATATTTTCCCCATGAGTTCTATCGAGACTGTAACGCCAACAACAACTTGCGACAATTACCTCTGGGTCGCTTATATCAAGCACATACCTTAGGTAACTACTTTGTACTGCTCAGACTAGGTACAGCACAAATACATTGATACACACTTGTACTGTACAGTATGAATAATAGTCTTTCGTGAAGGTATGTCACAGTGCATATCCTCTCTAGTAGAGTGAATCTAGACCTGGATGTTTCCATATGTGAGACTGACCGTCATAGGTTTTCGTATCGATTCCGAACAAGAACAAATAGCTTCGATTCCGAGGGTCCGAAACCCCGCCACTCACTCAGTCGAATGAATATAGGTACGGATGTTATTATGGAGCCAATAAAAACATCCACTGTAATCTTAACTCGAGGGCTCGTGTGGTCTGACTACCAGTACTCATTATGTCATTAGTCATTCTTTCAAGCTTTAGAAGATGGATTATGGATTACCCTTACCCTTACCCTTACGCTTCCCCACGGCGAGGTCCAGTGCATGGAGAATAAACTTTTTGAGAGTCCCTCCTTAGACGTATAACCCCTGTTTTCGTGATTAAAAGATTCGATCTGCCTCGAATAAGCAACGTGCATAAAAGGTGCAAAGACCTGAATCGAGGGGTTTGAATGTTTTTTTGCGAAAGAACTCGCCATGTTTTTCTTTGAGCAGTTGTTGAGTAGACCTAAGGCGAAAAAGCTTTGGAAGCGAGATCTGGGGTAAAGCGGGGGAATGGCACAGAATTGGTGCAGCGACCACGACGAGCGAGCCCGGTGGTCCGGCAATAATAAGGAACAGCTCGTCATGCCCATGCCCATGCCCGTGGCTATGGTCCATGGTCCATGGCCCCATTCCCCTTCCTCCTCCCCCCCTAAACTAATTATTCGCTCTAATGGAAATAAGTACGAAAAGGAGATATGTACGAAAGTAGACGATGGGGGGAGGGGAAGGGAGAAAGGAAAAATCTACCGTATCAGATGGCCGCGTGGGAGAGCGGAACAACGCTCCCTCCCCAACTTTGCGTCCAAAGTAATTGATTTACCTATCAATCTGCACTTAGTTACGAGGATATAACACCAACAGAAAAACGCTATAGGGATCTTCCGATTAATGGGGTCATCGTTTCCATCGGTCTTGGGTCTTCGGGTCTTGGGTCTTAGGTCTTCGGCCTTCGGTATCCACAAGTACAGTATCTATTATGTATGTGCAGTAAGTAGTAGAGGTTGATCGTACCACTTACCTCGCCTCAAAATAAGCTAGCGCCTTTGAGAGGGAAATAGTCCAAAGGTCGACTGGGATCGACGGAGAAGTCTATTGGGTTTTCTGTCCCCCATCCCAAAAGAAATGTTGAGACAGTTGACTAAAGCTTAGAAGCTGTAGGGTGAGGAGAGAAGACTGCATGCGGGGGATATGTAGCTTTGGACTCTCCGAGCTGAGAGCTTTGTCACCCGTCCAAGCTCTCGAAAAAGCATGGAGGAGCTAAGGGTTGCTATTTCTTCAAAGACTGGACCCCTCGCCTGTGTTCAACAGATGTTCTCGACCTGTCCAATCTTGTCTCCAACGGTTTGTATATACACATAACTTGCCCATCAAAGCCACAAGTAAACCGCGATACGAACCACCTAACAACCAATCCTCAAAATGTCCCAGAAGACACAAGAAGACTTCTACATGAAAGACTCCCTGAACGCTCCCCAGACGAACGGGGGTGGAAACAATACCAACAATGGAGCAACCATCGATCATATGGAAGGGCTCATGCCAATGAAAACAAACCTGACCCTCACACCCGAGATGTTCGAGAAGCTATACCTATCACCACAGAATCGGGTGGCAGGAGATCTGAGAAAGACATTCGGAAATCCAACTCCACTGTAAGATAACACAGCACCACCGGACATCAGTAGTTCCAGGCTGACTCTGGATATCTTCCAAGGGGCGTCCTTGGTTTTGCTACAGCACTTACCCCATTATCTGCCGAACTGATGGGTTGGAGAGGCGCATCTGGCTTCACAGCATCTATGTAAGTTCTCCCATCACAACAATCGATTGATGGAAGCATCACTAACAAAGATCCCAGTGGAGCTAATTACTTCTTTGGTGGCATGCTCCTAGTCATAACAGGAGTCCTCGAGTTCATCCTAGGCAACACATTCCCATCAGTCGTCTTCTTTGGTTTCGGGGCTCATTTCCTAACCTTTGCTGCCACATTTGAGTACGTCCATCAACTACCCTAAACCTACCTTGCTAGGTAATATCTTAGAGATAAAAGAAACTAATATGGAGTTGATTAGCCCGCGATATGCAGCCATCTCCTCATATACGACCGATGGTACACAGACACAAACCCCTCCCTTCATGGCCGCCTACGGCTTTTACACTTTATCGATGGCAATCATCTGTGCTATCTTCTTCATCTGCAGTATACGTACCAATGTGGTCTTTGTTGTCATCTTTTTCTCTATTATGATGGGTTTCTTACTCGTAACTGGGTATGCTTGACTGGTTCCTCTCTGTCTCCTTACCTTTTCTTTTCCAAAACCTCAAACCCAAACCTAAATCAACTTAAATACTCTCCTCTCCTCTTCTCGTCCTCTTCTCCGGCTCCTCCTATGGAAGAAAGACTAACATCCTCCTCAACAAAGTGCATTCTGGGTCCTAGCAAACGGAAACGCCGTCGTCGGTTCACGATTATTAGTTGGATCTGGTGCTTCCTTTTGGGCGGGTAGTATGTGTGGTTGGTATTTATTATTGGTCATGCTACTTGCTTCTGTGGATATGCCGATTAGTTTACCCGTTGGTGATTTGAGTACTGTTATCAAGGGGGCTAGTGACAAAGCGAAGGCTAAGAAGGATAGGCAGGAATAAGGGGGTGTTTTTTGTCGGATTGTTAGAGGGGGAGGAGGGGAGGAGGGGAGGAGCTGGAGGAGAAGGGAAAGATGAGTGGGTGGGTGGTGGAGGGGGCGGGGAAGGTTTGTGAGGGAGATGGTTGGTAAGGGATAGGGTTTTGAGATTTAGTGTGGTCTGATTGTGCGGTTCTTAATGAAGATATCAAGGGCTTTGCTATATTGAGAGGCGGGTACCACGAGGTGGTTTGGAGTCATGGAGCCCGGCGAGTCGTGATTCTAGCTAGCGAAAAAAAAGTACGGAAGATCTATGTAGGAATAGTACGTACTAGTCAGAATTTCAGAATTTTGGTACCCATCAAAACGGAGTATGACAAACGAGAAAAGAGAAGGGAACTTAACAGAGGTAGATTTTAGTAAGTGTTGATGCCTAACTTACCCTTAGTAGTCGAATCATCGAAGCGAGGGTCACGTTCTGTCACTAGAGTACCTTAGGTAGGTTAATGTGAATAATATTAAGATGCCATATCTGTATCACCTGAAGCCACTGAAGTGAGTGATTAATCGATTGTCTCACAACCACCACAATCCGCTTCCATTCCATTCACTCAAACCCACTACCGGATACCTGTATTATTTGTTCCCACCCAAGTGTACCTTCATCACCTCCAAGCCTACGATTGACAGAGCCTCCCAAAATCCCTCGAGCTCCCGTGGCTTATCTTCCCGCGTGCGTGTACTCTCGAAGTTGGTAAAGACCAGTAGTGAAGTCGTGTTTCACACACTCTCCATTTGATACTTGCAGCAGCTGATGAGTACCAGATGGGCAGGGTTGAGATATCCAATTTTTTGCAATACGCGTCGCAGCAACGAAATTAGTTTTTTTCTCTGGAGACGCCTTTCTATCATCGTGTCGCTTATCACAGAAAAGGCTGAGACTCTTGAGGAGGCGCGGATGACGGAACAGAAAGTTCTTCGATTTTTGCTTCGGGGAATGTGTGTTGGAAGGTAGGTGTGCTTTTAAGTTGTCATGGAGTGCGATATGTTTACTTGGTGGACTGTATGTCGAAACCGTAGGTGTTGGTGAATGAATACATCGGTGGGGATTCTCGTCGTAGCTACGAAGGTAGCTGCTTGGGCTAGGTGGGATCTTGTATTTATTTTAGGATGTAGATTGTTGTCGAGGTCGAGATTTATGTAGTTGTAGGAGGTTGGCTATGGTTGACTTGGTTTGGTGAGTTTATAGGTGCGTTGCATTTGTTTTCTTGCGAGGTTGTCGACTTGAAGAAGAGGTGGAACGGGCCTGCTTTGATTTTTGGTTGAGTTTCCGAGCCATACTGTTGTGTCGATTTTGATTTCGATAATTGCGTGGGATCAATTGCGAATGAGGTCATCCTTGTCTTGAGCTCTGGTGCAAAGTTTGGGTATTTGGTGAACTTTCTGAGTTCCTCTGTGGGTGCCATGTTGGGGGTTGTGGTCTTGTTGATGTTGATGTTGATGTTCGGTTAAGGTAGTTCAGAGCGAAGTTGTGATGGCATGTAAGTGTTTGTTTTGGAAGTTTGCAATAGGTTTGTAGGTAGGGTATTGCGCTAATATGTCACCTGCTCTAGGTTATTCTCTTACCCTGCAGTGAATATTCTGTAAATACTGTTTAGAGGTGTCTTTATTGAGTTCTTGAAATAATTGAGTCGCTTAATTGGGAAAGCTGAGGGGTATAATAAATATACTTATGACCCAATT
>JAJONI010000682.1:0-19723 GCA_022190145.1 Pezicula rhizophila
GTCTTTAAGAGGAGTTAGTCACTTCAAAGTTCTTATATCTATGATATACACGTTGAATAAAATGAAGCAATAAGGAGCAGAGTACTCTGTAATTAGTCCTTCGTTTTTTTGTTGTAACAGTTGAGTTACTAGACTATAGTAGCTAATTAGGCCATGGAAATGTCTCTTAGGGAGATAGTACGGTATCAAAGTTGTAACACCTATGCACTAGTCCTCTGGAAGGCGGTGTCATGAGTAATTGACGGTTTGAATCGCTAAAGTTGAAACGGTTATTTGCGATATTTCAATTGCTCAAACTCTCTGCCGCTTAAGACAAACCAGTTGCTCAATCCTCGAGACACTGCAGTCATGCCTAGCATTTTAGACCACTCATCATATTTCAATTACTTAAGATATTTCGGTCGCTTCAAAGCTAAGCTGGATTCGCAATAAGAGTTAGATACGTAAGCTAGATACGCAGCTTCGATCTTTCTTCCTCATCCTCCATTCCCTCAAAGATCATCAGCACTCGAAATAAAGGATGAAAGTAGTCAAGCAGCCATAGATATCGAGTATCTATTCCTTACAAAGACTCCCCTCGAAGTCCGGAACAAGATGTACAAGTTGCTTCTCACCAATGTTAAATTAGGCAATTTCCGCCGACTCAAATCAATTACCTTCCACGGTCCAAGCGCTGATGCAACACATCGCAAGCATCTCCTCGTCGCTGTTGATCCAATGCTTCGAAATCTCGATGGTGTGGCATGGGAGATCAATGATCCCAATGATGTTACGGCTCCTAAGCCTGTCAATAGTCGATCAACCCCTAAAACCAACAGGACGCATCCGAGGCCGTGAGATCTGTGCTGAGCTTGATAGGGAAGGACTGAACAAGGTATGGGCTATACGCTGGTTTCAGGATAGGATTGGGGATGAGAAAGATCAAATAGCGTGGAGCATTTTTTTTAAAGTTGTTAGATGAGAATTCGAGTTCGTCTGTTGATATGTTTTATTATGATATTGTGTATTACTTGCTGGTGTGAGGGAATCGATGAGTAAAGACGGGAATTGATGAAGGAAATTGGAGATAAGGTTACTGGGAAGGGTGTTAGTGATCGGGTTGATGGTGTTATTTTCGATGAAGATGGACCTAAGTTTCCTATAGATAGTTTGGCTCTAATTGAGAAGTGATTGATATTTCCAGCTGGTGATGGATGGTTTGAGTAGGGTTAGATGGCACTTGTGAGTTACGATTTTATTTTATTTTATTTTTTTTGCTGCTGTTAAGAGTTTTGAGGGTATTTGGGAGTTGGGAGAGGGAACCTCTTTGCGATGACGTTGCATGATGGTTATATAGTACTTCTATTCTGCATTGCTACTACGTACACCGTGGCAGTGAAAGCTGTATTGGAAAATAAAGGATACTCCGTCTTCAATTGGCTTCAAGACCTGTGATCGCAATCAAGCTATGCGCTGGTGTAGTAGACTAATACATCCAATCCAAATTTCGTAGAAATATTATGTACTTAATATATTAAAATAACGATCTCCCTTCCAACAAACAGTTGAATCCAACAAGCTCGCTTAGCTCAGTTGGTTAGAGCGTGGTGCTAATAACGTGTAAAAATGTTATGTTGACGCCAAGGTCGCCAGTTCGACCCTGGTAGTGAGCACGCTTATTTTTTTGCCTTTTTTTTTGGCTTGTTTCCTTCTACTGAGTCGTTGAGGAGGAGGGAAGGGAGAGTAATGTGAGCTTTGTGGGAATTTGGGAAGCGAGAGTTGGCCGAGATTTTGCCGTTGGAGTATAGAATCATGTGATGGGAGGATGATGAAGTGGGAAGTGGGATATTTGATTGGATGGGATGGGAAGGAAGGGATGGTGGCATTTTGATTTTTTGAGAAAGGTTTTAATAAGAATTTTTGTGAAGGTTTTTTTCTTTTTCTACTTAATTGAGTGTGAGGGTTGCTGATTAATGTTGTCTAACAGTATGGAGTAGGAACTCGTCTCGTCCCCCCTTTTCTATCCTCGCTTAGGTTTGTGTCCAAAGAGAGGGGCACGGGGCAGGAAGATACTATGTTCTGGTTAAGTCAGGAGACGCAGCTTGAAATGAATGTACTTTATTAAGGCTTATTTCTTGGATGCAAATTTAGAAAAGGCCCCTCCCCCGCCCCTGATCTCTAAATTAGAAGTTTAGAGTTCATTAAGACGATATCTAAAGCGCTGCACAGGTAGCCTGTTTTGACTCATGTAGGGCTTGAATTTCAAGAGGGGGGTAGGTCAAATTTAAATTATGAAATCACATTTACGTATGATAAGAGAAAGGGAGACTTCTAATAAGTATAAATATATGTATTGATTTCATTTAGTTAATGACTGGAAAAAAAAACTTACCCTCTAGGAACGAGGAAAATAAACTTTCTGCGTTCTTCGTTATACAAGTATAGATAATACGAAAAGAAAGTAAATACTGACTAGAAGCATGTTCACTTACCTTTAACCTCTTCGCTCATCTCTAAGTTGCCTAAATCTGTTCTCGACTTCCACCTCTCTTGCAGCAATCAAGGCTTCGATAGTCTAGGGTGCAGCACCACGAAGGTACTTTGTATATTGTGTCAAAGCCTCAAGATACCTAAGTTCGAATTCCCAATGCCACGACTCTTACGCATCTGGAACCGTGTGCCCACGTTGCTGCTCAAACCAGACCCTTAACGCCAGCGTTTCTGTACCCGGTTCTCGCATTTGTGAAGTCGGTTCGGGTTCTGGTGTGAAGTTCCAGTTTGACGTGTTGAAGATGACGGATTCAATGGTATTAGGCCAATTGAAGAGGTAGGTTGCTGGGAATTCGTTATCTATGAACCCAACATATTCGTCGACTAGATTTTGAAGTCGTTCTTCTGGTGCCATGTCTGATCTCTCTCGTGCTTGGCGTGTGAAGTTGTCAGCCATTTCTGCAAATCTGGTTTGTTCTCTTTCCCCTGGCTCTAATGGTTCAAAGTATTGTTGCTCTTTATTTTGAGATCCTCCGAAAGGGTTTTCGTTGGTAGTTGTTGGTTCCGGTGAAGAGTCTTGATTTCAAAACCCGGTGAAGTTATCTATGTGTTTGATAAAACCTCCAAAAGATGACTCTAATAACTGGGCGTATCTGAAGCCAAGCCCTGTTCTAATTGAGCTTCTTCACTGGCCCCAAAGTCGCTTCCTGTATTTCTTATGTCGAATTGACTTCCTTCACTCCTCTTGCAGTGGCACACAAGGTTAGACCACCGAAAACAGAGATCAACTGCCGTGATTGGTCGCCCTGTTGGTCGATTTCTTCTTGTCTACGCATCATTTCTTGGAAGGCTCGCTGGAAGGGAGGAGGTGCCCGCCGCCAAATTTCTCTCTCTTGTAGAGACATAGAGAGTGGATCATCAGAAAGGAAACTATGGAGATGTTCTCCTTGTTATCTTCGGTCCTGCACTCTCTACCGACGTTCCCCACTGTCCTCTTCCGTCGCTGCACGTTCGTTCTCTCCTCGTAGGTGCTCGAGTTTGGGTGGCTTCTTGCAGTTGTCGTGCTCTGCGTACATGCTTTTAGTAGATACAATTCCGGCATCTATAAACATAATATGAGGGGCCTCTGCGCAGATGTGAGCATCTTTCGTTTCGGTTCATAGCACGATCACACCTGTGGTTGCTGAGTATCCGCTTTGTTACCCCAGCACGGCCGTCTAAGACGTGCCTGCATAGGACACAGATTCTTGTTGAATATATACACATGGTGTGATTTTATGAAGATATAGACTTTGGAAGAATTATGGGAGTGTTAGTATTGCTTACCTAGGATGGAAAGGAATGTTGTATTCGTTTATATTTCCGACAATTGCATTGATTGGGACCTTCTGTATAATAATAATTAGAATACGAAGCATAAACAGTGCAGATTCTTGTTCAGAAGCCAGCCACAGTATTAAGAGGATAAAAGGATGGATAAAGCAGATCCATTTACAATGCCATTGTGTTAAAGGGCCTTTGTGCACGCGTCTGGATGACAATGGATTGCTGTAAAGACTAAGAGTTCTCGAAGGGACTTTATGAAATGGAAGTCAGCCTGACGAGATCACATGAACAGCTTTGATCTAAACTTGGAGACTCAAGGTTGTGTAAACTTAGTTTTGGTTTTGGGAACGCAATTCAATGATTGTGTAAGAGTATAGCAACACACTTATTTAGGCACAGCACTTAACCTAGGTAACCCATGAAGCAAGTAGAGCTTCCTGTTAGAATTTTGGAGAAGTAATACCTTTCAACTCTTGGGGTAGACGCTTCAAGTCTAATCCATAGATGAAGTTGACAAAAAAGCCCAAAGAAAGACACAGAAGGATGTCTAAGTCTATAGATTTCTCCCATGCCATGCTTTGCTGGACTTCAGCCGGTAAGAACGTATAAACGCATGACGAGTCACTATTCATTCAGTCAAACCTCACAGCACGAACACGTAAAACAAGCGACCGATTTCCATCTCAACTTTGGCAACGCGTTGCATTCACCAAGAAACACCCACAATAAAACCTTCACTTTCAAATCCACTACAACCACTTGATCGAACTGAAAGCTATTCATAATGTGCTTTCTAAGAGTCGAAAAATTCCTCTGTGATTATATCCCTACCTCCAGTCAAGACACTTGCGCTAACATGCTATAGGCGGACACAAGGTAAAGCTCTTCTCAACAACAGCCCTATACTACGCCGTGCCTCATAGCATCAGTGGATGCTCCGCCATCAGCAGCTTTTCCTCTCCTGTTGCTATTCCATTGATCCAATACTGATTGAGATTCAGTTTCTCTATCGAACTTGGTGCCAAAATGGTAGCGAGTACGTCTGCGACTATGGTCAACGCACTGTCAAGTTTGAAGCCATTAGATACCCAGAAACTTGCCATCTTTGCGACCAGCGCGCTCTGTACGAACAGGAAAATGGGGTTGATGACTTTACCGACGACTTCAAAGTCAAGGATACTGGCCATTACGAGGATGATCATGAGATGAAGGGCGCTTGAGAGTATGTAACAGACCTCTTGATAGAGGGCACAAGGGGGGACTGATAAACGACAGGACTGCTGTCGACTGCAATACCAAAAGGAGTTTATGGAACGTGTACTGGGGCGTCTGAGCGATGAAATATAAAGGACCGAATGAGATATCTGCCTCCGCAGAGTTCAGAGGACAGAATCTTGCCACGCACTGGAATAAATACCTGGAATAATCTTCAATGGACGCAGAACCTAAGATAGTGACGGATACGTAGCTCGCTATCTAGCCTGACCTGAGCTATAGAGCACTTGATTAAGATGGAGTTTTCCAGTTCTGATCCCTTCTCATTTGTTTCTGAATGAAAGAAGAGAGGCTATCCGATGCTAGGACGGAGCTGCTTAGAATACTAATGCAGATGAAGATGATTGTTCCGAGCTTGGGGAACAGTACATGCAATGTTACATTGTTGATCTTATAACAATCAAGAAGTTGTTGTGGTACAAAGAACAAAAGAGAAGTGTTGTTGAGGCAATGGTTGTCACACGTCACACCTCACCTACCACACAAATTTATTCGGAATTCTACAACATATCGCTAGCTAACATTCCATCAATATCTGCAGATAATTCACATTCTTCTACTCCAGGCTCTTCATACTTATTGGAAATGTATCATATCAACCGTACAATCTCCTGGCCTGTACTGTACATACCGAACACTTGGCTACAATGAACTAAATAACATGAGTTTTAGAAAGGAGAAGTCGGGAACAAGAAGTCTGGCAAGAAGAAGAGTAGTGGGAAACAGTCTCCGTTGCCCTCTTCTGCAGGAATTCTGCCAGATGGTGGTCCAAAAGGCTTCACTACGCCTCCTTTTAAGAAAAGAATCGTTGGCAAGCGTTGTCTCCGACACTGCTGGTACCACGTCACCCAATCTCGGTAGGACAGTCAAAGTGACTCGGGGAGTGACCATTCATTCCATTCAGCAGTGTCATACCATAACCTACCAAATATTCCGAATATTAGACAAGGTACTCTATCTCCATCATAGTTAAGGCCAGATATACAGCCGTCGAGGCTAGTACACAACTATTGAGTTCAGATGAAGGACTGTTTTGGTGCGATATGATACACAGAAAAAGCTCTCCGGTAACGGTAAAATTCGGGTCACAAACATACAACCCTGGGAAGATAGTAGAGTTCTAGAGGCAAGCCAGAAATAAAACCAATGGCTGACTCTCCCTACCACCAGTCAAAGGACGCAAAGCTATAACACTACTTGCATTTCACTAATCGGAGCTAGATTCTCAAATGATTACACAGAAAGGGCAACAGCGACATGAATTCAACAGCTACTTCTTTTCGGAGAGGCCATGTTCAGCGAATCATCAGGCCCCCCTAACGGAGAAATCAAGTACGCATCAAGTAGGATATAAAGAAAGCTGCTGCCAAAATGTTAACATCAAGTACACAAACCATCACCAACACCAATCAAGATATTATCAGTCGCTCCCATCAGACGTCTCTTGAGAGCGAGTCTTGCTATACTCTGCTGTCATTCTCGGTGAAGGTCCAAAGAGATCTTGAGTCAAGATTTTTTATAAAGTAATTGAGGGAATCAAACGTAAGTAGACAGACGGGTTGAAGGGTGAAATATTTCACTTAAAGAAAGTACATACTATACTTTTACTGCCATCGAGTTTAATTAAAGGCCGTCCTCAAATCTCTACCATCCTCGCAAAGATCCTGACCTAGCTTGCCTCGGACCATGAAGAATTCAACGAGGATAGTCCGCTAATCTAGAGAAAGACCAT
Source organism: Pezicula rhizophila (assembly GCA_022190145.1). Taxonomy (NCBI): domain Eukaryota; kingdom Fungi; phylum Ascomycota; class Leotiomycetes; order Helotiales; family Dermateaceae; genus Pezicula; species Pezicula rhizophila. The sequence goes on from JAJONI010000682.1 coordinate 6,803, forward strand.
CGATCTTCTATAAGAATTATTCCCCAAACAGCGGGAATGTTGAATTTTCTTCTTTTGGTACCGACCGTCGCTTCTCTCGCATTTCAATAAATTGTACCGAACATTTCAGGTATTTATAGATTCCGTAGTTCTCTAATTAAGGATTCTGAGATTACCATGTCGAAATTTCGAGTTTAGATGGGATGAGATTAATGAAATAAATGTTTGTGAAGAACCGGCCATGTATACCTATGCCATGAAGATGCAGTTCCTCTCGACGAGCCAAAGGTCTGATAAGCTCGCAGAAATACTGATGTTCCAGAGGATGGTGAATACGCTAACGACAAGAGAAAATGGCGCTTGGTAAAAAGAGACCCTTTGGAATCTGCTTCGGATGGGAGAATACAACTCAATTGCAAAATAATAAAGTGAGGTTACGTTACCTAAAGAGGGAATATACTACACATCACATACGGACGATTAAGTGTCCATAAATGGCCTGATTCCTGAAGGACAACCTGCTGGCTTTTGCAGTTATGATTATAAACGATGGCTGTAGTGTGTTTATCTGATAAATTATTGAACATAGCAACTTTCCCTGATATACCAACGTCGAATCGGAAATAGCATTGCTTGATTGATCACGAATGTACCGTACCGAAATGGGAACGTATGTCAATGAAACACAAGACCGTGAAAGCTAGAAAGCAAGAATTGATCCCATTTTATCTTCACAAGGTCCATTCTATGGTATATCGCGCTACCGCAGTATCATCATCCCATGCTCCGTAATCATGCTGTGCCCATCATCAATCCACGTCCCCTCTACTTACCGATCGTCAAAAACAAGCGATCACCAACGTCACCAAGACCTGGCGCAATCATACCCTTATCAGTGATCTTCTCATCTAATCCAGCGATCCAGACTTCAACTCCCTCTGGCCATTCGTTGGCAGCTCTCCTAACACCTTCAACAGCACCAAGAATTGCAACAACAATTACTCGCTTAACACCCCACTCCCGCAGTGTTTGGATTGCAGCAGCGCATGTGCCACCTGTAGCAATGACAGGATCGAGGAGGAAGGCAAGTTCTGAGGCTTCTGCATTTGGGGCTGATGATGGGCTGTTGGGAGCTGGAATGTGGTATGGAAGGTTGTTGTAGTATTCGACGGGTTCGAGTGTGGTTGGCTCTCGGAATAGACCAAGATGGTGGACAGGGACGGCGGATGGAAGAAGGGTTTCAAGGGCTTCGACCATGCTGAGACCGGAACGTAGAATAGGTACGATGGAGATGGTTGAAGGTGCGATTGTGGTGGTCTTGTATTCGTATCCGAGGTGTGTCTTGCTCTAAAGGAGGGAGGGAGGTTATCAGCTTAGGTTTAGCGATGGATTGGATTGTTTGGAGAGTATACCATTGGTCCTGACTTAGTCGTCAAGCCTGCAGCTGTTGCCTCACATCCTACAATCAGAGAGATCTCGTTAACCAAAGCCTTTGTCTCGCGCGCACTAGCGGTGCTGGCACGTAATTGCGAGAGCTTGGCTTGGAGACATGGATGAGTAGATAGGTGAACGTTTGGTGGTAGTGATTGGGCCATCTTGAAGGAGTTCCTGGAAATGTGAAGGTTGTTGGAATAGAATTGAAAGGAATTAAAAGGAATTGTGGTGTTTTGGATGGGTTGTTGTCGAAAAAGTGAAGCTATTCGGAGCTCACCGATTTGGTGAATGAAGGAGGCAGGTCGTGTTGATCACGGAAACCCCACCCCATATCCGGGCAATCAATAGGGTAATGGGCAATAATGAGGGGTCCATCAGCACCCAGAGCACAGGGGGGCCTTATCGCGGCGGCTCACCACACTAACCACATTTAAACGACAGTGACTACAGTACACTTACTGGGCTTATCGTTCGCGAATACTACTACTCCGTACTGAATTTACTAAAACAACACCATCGGGCCGGTCGGGACGGGTAACGATGTTTTCTCTCTCCAAAGGGATGGATTTTGACGTCGTTAATTGACGGTCCCGCTGTTACTAAGAATTCTTCCGACACAACCTTCGCATTGAAAGTGCCACCACCTCCTTTCCTCCACCAAAAATGCATTCTTCTCACGCTCAACATCCCTCTCGATTGATGGATTATCAGTCGTGTCGCCGCCTTGCTTGCTCCCTTGCTGCGACACCATGGCAACCTTCTATGATGAATCCGAGGAATCTCTGTCACCAAATCTAAGCAAGCTGGCAGATCCTTCACCCGTACAAAATGTCGATGAGAATTCCTCAGCACATACATCTCCCGGCGACAGGAGGGTCTCAGTGGTAGATACATTAGGATCAGGAGGATCTCGACAATCAAAGAGACTAAGTCTCCGCAGAACAGCATCGACCGCGTCCCAGAAGGCGCTTCGTTCTGCTGACAACCCGACCTACGATGTACCGGAAGAGTACGCAAACTTATTCGAGTTGGCAAGCATATCGCCGGTCGAGAATCTGAACGAGGATCACCTATATCGCCATGTCTCCTTAGAGGAAGCCCGGTCGCATGAGCAGGAATACACGAAGAATGAACAGGCTAGGAGGGCCTCCATTGACAGGGGAGAACAGCCAAATGAAGAGGAGGATGAAGGACATATTAAGAAGGTGTCTCGTTTTGCGACTGAGCTGTACACCATTTCATACCTGATACTCTTTGCGCTCTTAGGAACTCTTGCGAGGCTAGGTCTCCAGGCTGTCACTTTCTATCCTGGAGCGCCAGTTGTATTCAGTGTACTCTGGGCCAATTTTGGTGGAAGCTTGATCTTTGGGTTCTTAGCTGAAGACCGAATGCTTTTCAAAGAAGAGTGGGGGGCTCCAAATTACCACCAGGCTATCTTGAGAGCCAAGGCACGACGGCCAGATGAAGAGCGCAGCTCCTCTGAGCAAGCCATTGATTTAGCGGCTGCCAAAAAGGCACACGTTGCTACTAAGAAGACGATACCCCTGTATATTGGCCTCGCCACTGGTTTTTGCGGCTCCTTTACTTCATTCTCCTCCTTCATCCGTGATGCTTATCTCGCAATGGCCAACGAGTTACCAACACCCTTGAACCATCCAGCAGACTACATCGTCGCCACAACTTCAACGTCCACAGTCCATAGAAATGGCGGTTACTCCTTCATGGCAGTCCTCGCCGTCATAATAACTCATGTAGCTCTTTCTATATCGGCTTTGCAAGTCGGAACACATCTTGCCATTGTTTTAGAGGTACTTACACCAAGTTTACCGTACAGATTTGCTCGCAAAATCCTCGACCCTCTCTGCGTAATCATTGGTTGGGGTTGCTGGGTAGGCGCAATTATCCTTGCCATATTCCCACCCGACCGTTCTACTTCTGGTACAGAAATCTGGCGCGGGCGTGCTGTCTTTGCCTTGGTTTTTGCACCTGTTGGCTGTCTAAGTCGATATTATGCATCCCTCTATCTCAACAAAAAATCTGCTTCTTTTCCTCTTGGAACTTTTGTTGTGAATATCTTCGGTACGCTTGTTCTGGGCATAAGTTGGGACCTGCAGCACGTGCCTCTGGGTGGGGTTATTGGATGTCAAGTTCTGCAGGGCATCCAGGACGGGTTCTGTGGATGCCTGACTACAGTCAGTACCTGGGTTGGGGAGCTGACTTCGCTGAGAAGGATGAATGCTTGGAGATATGGTGTGATGAGCGTAGTCGTAGCATTTTGTTCCCTCGTTGTTATAATGGGGAGTGTGCAATGGACGAGAGGCTTCCACCCTTTATTATGTGTACACTAATAGATGGCTGTTAGATGGACGTATGTTGCTTTTTAGCACATTATATAGACGTACTGATTAATTACTATACGAAGACTAATAATACTAGTATTGAGGTTTGATTCTTTAATACGCGGGTACAATTATTTTGAAGTCTGAAATCTTAGTTTCTTACAGGGCACAATAACTGTGTGTAAGTGCGTATAAGAGAAGTCTAGATTCTAGGCACCTCCTGTCAAAACTAGATATATCACTCTGCGGAATTCGACGCTGCTACGTGACTTAATGGATTATCTAACTACGGTAACTTGACTTGATTAACTTAAGAAGTGAGTATACTGCATCTATTCCTAGTACTAGGTAAGTCAACCCAGACAATGCCTGGAAGTCCAAATGTATCTATCTATTCCTTGTTCTTGTCTCATTAGATAGTGGATAACATCCAAGGGCATAGGTAATATAGTTCTTATTCATGCTTAGCCACCATCTAACATATAATAAGTACGTTCATAATGTAGTTCGTATACAAGAACATTTCATTAAAATATTCCATCTACACAAATATTGATAAAAATTCTCACTACTAATTGATCCATTACGCCCCTCTCAACAATCCACAATCACCAAAACCCAGACGCAATAGTGTCCCCAACAAAAAAAAAAGGGCAAAGCAAACCAACCACTCTTTACTCACCAACCTCCCGATCCTCATGCCAACGCACATACCGCGTGACCTGCCAATTCCAAGTAGCATGCCTAATCCTCTTCCCCCAGAAATAGAGCGGAATCCAAAACAGTAATACGAATGCGGATATCCCAGCCATGGATCCGTATGCGTTTAGATATCCAATTTTTTCGATCCAGGGATTTGTGTAGAAGGAGAGGAGAAATCCGAAGGCGGCTATTTTTTTTAAGAAAAATTAGTTTTTCCTCCTTATTTGGGATCAAGGGAGAGATGTTAAGAGGGGGGGAAAAGAGAAAGGGAGAAAGGAAAACATACATTTAAAAGCAAAAGTAGTAAGAGCGATTTCGCCAGCAATAGGACGATAAGCATCGATAACATAAACCAGCGCAACATTAGTACCCTGAACGATCGAGAAATTCAGAAGCGCAAGTCCAATGGTAGGACACATCCAATGTAAGTTATTCTGAATGCCAACCCCATATAGTATCAAACTAAGCGGAGTCGTGATCAGAGAAAACATCATCGCCGGTAATCTCATCTCAGGTTCTCTAATGCCATTATTTCTTCGCGTGAAGAAATCAGCGATTTTGTCGCCCACGCTTCCTCCGAACCAGATTCCGATCAGGGCTCCTATTATTGCTGCGATGAAACAGAGGCCGGTCTCGTAGGGTTGCATTCCGTATGCGGTTGCGAAGGCTGATGCTACGTTCGATGTTACGGCTACTATGAATCCTATTGTCACCGAGAGTACTAGTGATGCCCAGAGGACCGGGGGCATGATTATCAGGGCTAGTGGTCGCACTGCGAGGCGGAAGAAGGATTCTTGGGTGTAGACTCCTGTGAAGACTTGGAGGGTTTGGAGATAGGTTTTCTTTGGGGGGATTGATGAGCTTGAGGATCCTGCTAGGTGAGCTAATGGCGAGGGTTCCGAGTCAGGCTTTTCTGAATCGTGGAGTGTTGGTTCGTGGGCTTCGTCTATTTCGATGCTGCGGATATAGACGGTTTCGGGGAAGGTGAAGAAGGCTAGGAGTAGGGTTGCTCCGATTAGGGCGATTGCTACGTAGTAGATGTATCTCCACGGGTGCGCGATTGTGATTAAGCTTGAGAGAGAAGGTTGATTAGTTTGGGTTGATGAGATTGTGGGGTAGAGACGAAAGAGTAGGACTTACCCAGAAATAATGATCCCGCCTGATACACCAGAAACGAGAGCACAATTGAACATTCTATAGAGAAATTTAGTATGCTGACTGAACCGAGCAGATTCATAAAAGGAACATACGCCATAACCAGTCCTCTTTCATGAAGGAAGAAGATATCAGCAATAGAAAGAGGAGCCATGGTCTCAGCAGCACCAGAACCAAAACCCATGAAGATCCTAGCTGTCAAGAAGCTTGCATACGACGTCGTGCAAGCAGCCCAGATAGCACAAGCTAAATAGATGGTGTAACTGATCATGTACACAGGTCGTCGTCCATATTTGTTAACAAGTGGCATCCAGATCAAGTTTCCGGTTCCCTGAAGAAGAGCTGTGGTGGTGAAGAAGAAAGCCGTCTTATTGATAGCGGATGAAAGACCAATTTGCTGCCAGTTGGGAAAGAAGTCTTGAGCCGTTTGAACCATGGCAATTGTTGGTCCTGCTGCGAGGAAGTTGCACATCATCATCGCGAGACATATTATGAAAGCACTGTAATATTTCCTTGGCTGGCTCCCTTTTCTGGTGTTAGGTTCCTGGCGTTAACAGCAACAGATTCTTGAACTTACAATTTAAGGGGTCATTGGGATCCTTGGACGGGGTTGGAATCAGAATGATATCACCTGTGTGTTCGTGACGATGCCGGACTGTTCCAAGCGTTACGGTACGCTTCACGATATGTTTACTACCCACAGTATCGAGAGTTTGAGCTGTTTTGACATGCTCGATATGAGGGTTACTTCCCCCGTTGTCGGCATTACTCTCGTGGTCCATGGTCTTGGACATGTTTTTTTTTAAGCTTATCTCATAAGATGGTCGATATGGCCTTGAGAAGTATGAGCTATCGTCGTCTATCCGAAGAGTTGATGAAGCGGAGTCATTGACAAAAGCGCAACGACGCCCTCCAGTGCATAATCTGAACAATATCTCTTTCGTCCAGATGCATGCTTGTACCAGGGGGGAGGACCTTTTCCAAGGAGAGCGTGCTGGAGCGTTCTGGGGTCCCCAGAACCCATGCAACGTTTTGGGTTAGCAGCTACTAGCACCGTGCCCACATCCCGAAACGCTGCAACGAATGATTTCGCTTCAAGTCGTAAGTATCTGTCGGTAGATCTCCCCTACTCTATCTAGTCCCTCCGCACTCGCAGCTAACCCTAGCCCGTCAAAATGTGGATGGAGTACTCCGTAAAATATTGAACGGATAAAGTGGAGTTGTGTACACTTGTTACTAGTGCTCAGCGCCAAGTCACAAGCTACTACTAATAACAGAGCCTTTTCTTTGTCTTTTGTTTTTTTTTTCGGAGCATATTGTTGTTACCAGCGCTGTATTTCTTAAGTATGCAATGATGCTCTCTACACCTTAATCACACAGGATCATGTCGAGGTGCAGCAGTCAGTAATTTCCACGTAACCTCAGAGGTCTCAGAACATAGCAATAACTGCTCAAATATCCCGGGAGATCGTCATGTGTGGCTGGCTGCCTGTATTAAGTTTCGCATCAGATAATAATATAATTTGGAAATTAAAGAGAAGTGAGTTTCGGTCACATCATAGAGACGATTACCTATGAAATGTTCATCTTTCTGTTACACTTCTGAGAAAATTTGTTGGTGCATCGTCGTAATCGCGTTTATCAATTATAATTATAAAATGCAGCGAGAACTCCTCCTGCTCGCTTAGCAGGCGACAGAGCAGCCATACCTTGTAGGAACGGCTGTCAATCATCATAAGGTTGACTGTAGCTTAACTTTAAGATTAAAAGTGAAAGAAAGTGCTGTCCCAGGAGAAAGTAAAGCGTTGCCAAGATAAAAAAAAGTCTGGGGTATTTGTCGGTTCATTGGAAGTTGGTTTCTAGGCCTCTAACCCGTGCCACCAAGCAGACTCGTAGTGTTCTTCACTTAGTATGCTCTATTGTGGTCTGGGTTTTGGTCTTGTTGTAGTTGTTGATTCTATTATGGAACTAGAAACCAGATACGAAGGGATTGGCTCGAAAGTCCTGGCACTTGCTTGGCAGGGATTATGATGCCAAGCATCTAATTAGTTAATACCTAGCAACGCAAGTAGAGCTTAAAGACCCTGAGGCTAAAGTCCTTATAGTGATGTTTATAGGCGTGATACCCTATAGCGACAGCCTAAATAGCCTGTAGATTTCTGCAGTACATCTACTAAAGGTTGCTATGCTAGTTATCACCGACAGGGTTCTCTCCTCAGCGTGTGCTAGGACTTTTGAGCCAATCCTTCGTCCACTTGTCTACATTACTCGAGGCTATACCTATTCGGGTAAGGTTGAACAGCGCACGGCCTCTGATTGGCCGGCCGGTGCAACCACAATTACTAGAACAATGATAGCAGTGAATATACTTCAACAGTATTAGATACATTTGCTTCAATATTCAGTTCTCCATCACCGCGCCTTGGATATCACAAGCATATACTGCGTACATTACTCAGAGATGCAGAACAAAGCATACTCGATCAAGATGATGCCCCAATATTCATTCATAAGCTCTCCGGAACATGAAGGACCCTCAGCATGCCGTCCGTGGTAGGAGCCGTACTCACCAAAACGCCAATAGATAGTTTTCCCACATTTTCAATGCAGCGCTGGCTAACAACGCCTTCTCAAGAGACACTTGTTCCTCATTCTACAAGCTATCGAATGCCCCTCAGGTCTGCGGGTTGTGGAGCAATTGATGGCAATACCCCAGATTCAGAGTGGTCCCGAGAAAATGGCCCTTACGAGAGTAGCTAAGTAGATTTCCCCACACTTCCGTTGCTAAATATTCGGATCCTTTCGTACGTTAGCCAAGTCGGCTGAAACTCACACATCTCCAACTCCCCACCTTCGTTCTTTTCAACCTCCCAAAACAGTAACGGCACCCTCTTTCGCTCTTCCACAATCCCGTCCGGTACTCCCGTACAATTCTTATCGTACGATAAGAGCTTGTCTTGAATTCCTACATCACTTTGGACACCCCCGATCTTGTCCCTCACACTTTATGACAATCAATTGACAACTATACTCCAATTACCCGCTCTTTTCTTATCAGAAGGAACAGAACCTCACGGCGTTAGAGCCTTACTTCGTAGTTTGTGATTCTCGCGACTAAGTCAATCGCCTAATATGACTGTAAACGAGACCTCTGTAATCTGGAAGGACTCCCCAGAGTACGAACGCGCAAGGGTTGGCCGAGTCTTCAATCATCGTCGTCCAAATCGCTATCCCCGAGGCGTTGTCGAGGCCACTTGTGAACAAGATATCATCAATGCCGTTCAATTGGCCAACAAAGAAAACGTCCGCGTCTCAGTTCGCTCAGGCGGGCACTCATGGGCAGCCTGGTCCGTTCGAGATGATGCAATCCTGATTGACCTAGGGAAGTACTCTTTCATGGAGTATAATGAACAAACAAACATTGTCAAAGTCTCCCCTTCAACTACTGGACGGATGCTGAATGGCTACCTAATTCCGAAAGGAAAGATGTTTGGGGGCGGCCATTGTCCGGATGTAGGCCTTGGGGGCTTTTTGTTGCAAGGGGGGATGGGTTGGAACTGTAGGAATTGGGGATGGGCGTGTGAGAAGATCTCTGCCATTGATGTTGTGACTGCAGAGGGCAAGAAACTGCATTGTAGTCAATTGGAGAACTCCGACTTGTTCTGGGCTGCGAGAGGTGCCGGTCCTGGTTTGTGCTCCTCTTCATCTCTCATGTCATTATAGAGCTTCTTTATTGACTTCCCCTAGGTTTCCCTGCTATTGTGACGGCCTTCTACTTGGAAACAAGAGATGCCTATGTTGCAATGCATTCTTCGACTTTTATCTACCCGCTTTCAGAGTACAAGACCGTGATGGACTGGGTTCAAAAGGCCGCTCTCGAGTGCGATGAGTCCATCGAAGCCGTAGCAGTGGGAATAATCGACCCAGTGACCCAAGTTCCCGCCATCCTCACAGGATTTTTGTCTTTCCAACAGACACCAGAAGCAGCCTTCGCATCCCTAAAGTATGTAAATGACAACCACCCACCTGGGGCAATTTCTGAAATCCCAAATAAACCAACGAGCATTGCAAGTGAGTACAAGGACCAAGCAGGCGCAAATCCAGAAGGGCATCGCTACGTAGCAGAAAATGCATACATCGACAACAGCGCAGACGTCACTGAAGTGATCCGGAAGGCTATGACTACATTGCCTGAAGGAAGCAAAGCTTTCACGCTGTGGTTTTCAATGAGCCCGTGTTCAAGGAGGGAGCTTCCAGATATGGCATTGAGCATGCATTCTGACCATTATTTTGCGCTCTATACTGTGTGGGAACATGAGAAGGATGATGAGAGGTGTAAAAAGTGGGTGAAGGATGTTATGGTGGAGGTTGAAAAGCACTCTGTGGGTGCTTACCTTGGAGACTCAGACTTTCAGGTGAGGAGGACAAAATTTTGGGAGGATGAACAGGGAAAGAGGTTGATGGAGATTAGGAGAAAGTGGGATCCCAAGGGGGTCGTTTGTGGATATCTTGATGAAGGGGATAAGTCTGGAACTACCGGCTTAGAGAATATTCATGAATGGCAGAAGTAGCTAGCTGTGTCTGTCGTCAATAAACAACCTAGCTCTTTCAAGCCCCGAACACAGTGTAGCATTCCGTGTGCTAGTGAAAGGAATAGCTACTAGACTCACAGTTAGGGAGTACGAGGCTGTATTTCGCAACACAGTCGTCATCATCATTCCATATTGGATATATGATCCGCAACTTGGAAGACTCGTTGGCTGCTCTGCACCACTGTACTGTAGTGTAGCGCTCGGAAGTCTACGTGTATGCTTTGAGGACAACAAAGCCGCCAGGTAAGCTACCCCGCCATGCCGGATCGCCCACACCCCCCACTTGCCGGTGGGTGGTCGCCTCATATCGAAATGACAGCTTTTTTGGGTGTATACAATGGACCTCACACCCCGCCTCTCTGGCCACAACAACACTCTCCAATCACAATCACTTGATCATGGACAACTCACTCCAAGGAAAAGTCGCAATTGTCAGTGCCTCGGATTCAGGCATTGGAGCCCAGATAGCACGTGAGCTCTCTGCGTGCGGAGCTAACGTTGTGATCAATTACCCATGGCCTTCTGTCTCTGAAAGAGCAGCGACTGTAGTCTCCACCCTGAAAACTCCAGGAATTGCGGTTGAAGCCGACTTGTCCACCGTTGCAGGCCCTCAAACACTCATTGACGCCGCTGTCGCTGCCTATGGAAAGATAGATATTGTTGTCAACAACGCCGGAATTGCGGTCAACTTGCCGTTCGAAGAGCAGACATTGGAGCATTGGGATTCTCTACTGAATCTTAATTGCCGCGCTACATTTCTTTTGACACAGAAAGCGCTGCCGCATCTCTCTAAAACAGACTCCCGAATTATCAATATCTGCTCTATCTCAGCTCGGGCGTGCCCGCCTATGCAAACTATTTATGCCGGCACCAAAGGCATGGTTGATTCAATGACGCGTGTGTGGGCGAAAGAGCTGCCTCCTAAGTACGGCTGTACCGTTAACAGTGTCAGCCCTGGGCCAACGAAAACTGAGGGCTTTGCTGCTGCTGGAGAAGAAATGATGAAGCTGTTGCAACCGGTTATCGACACAACTCCTGTGGGCCCAAGGCTAGGAGAGACGGCCGAGATCGCATACGCGGTATTGATGTTGGCGTTACCAAGGGCGAGTTGGATCAATGGACAGCAATTGATTGCGTCTGGAGGCCATTTCATGATGTGAGGCTGAAAGATGGAAACTTGTATAAGACGCGAACTCTTTGTGAAAATAAAAATGAATATGGAATCCGGCACTGGTCTAGCGTCCCCCATTTTGTGTACATCTAAAGCACTGCACTTGCAAAACATTGATGAGGTTTGTACTGCATTCCCCTTAAGAGCTTGAGGCGTTGGAAGGAGCCTAGTCAGTAGAGTTGTTTGCAATATTGCGCCTATACAGCCTAAGCATGATAACTGAACCGGTATGCCATATTGCATTTCAAAGAAACTTTAATAAAGCCGTGTGCTTTTCGTACGTTGTAGCTAGCTGACTTGTTATGATAGTGTCATCCAAGGACGAGCTTTTTCCAGAGAGGGGAGCAGCTGAGGAAAGGTAGAGGGCTAGTGTGCGAGACACGGTGAAATTTGGGATCATAAATGGAAATGAAATATATATATTCCAGATGTTGAGATTCGTTGAAGGATGATGATGGACAGAAGGAAGGCGGGAGCGAGAGCTTAAGTTCAGGGCTAGTCTTAGCGAACAAACACGCTAAGGAACGAGTCCACGTGATACAAATTCAATTAGCTCTGCCTACGCAGTATAAGGTGTGTCCACCAAAAAAACATCTTCCTCTTCATCAAGAAATCAAAAAAGAAAAAGGACGACACCTGTGTGATTCGAACACACGCTCCCTAGGGAAACGCCTAAACTGGTAATAGCAGGGCGTCGCGTTAACCACTCCGCCAAAGTGCCATTTTGGTTCCGTTTGTTGGAGCTTGGGAGTTTATTTGCATATTTGTAGTGGATCGAATATATTAGGCTAATGTAGGGATGCCTTTTGTGTGGTCTATAGGTGCCTTAAATAAAGTGGAGCACTAACGGCCTTTTGGGCTCGCTTTTTTTATAAGTTAATGTTAGAACATGTTCCCTATCATCATTGCTACAGTATTCGGGCTCGCACGCGTCGGCCAATCAGAGGCTGGGATTCGGTACGACCTTCCCTAGTGTAGATAAGTGCTTCTGGTTCCTAGTTCTACAACAACTGGAATAGAAGACCATAGCCCACACCACAATAGGCATACTACGTGAAGAACGCTAGTCTGCTTCGTGGCACGGGCTAGAGGTCTAAAAAGCCATATAATTCGACTCCTATTGGACCAACAGTTAAAGCTATACAAATTATTAAATAGGGATAATATATAGGTATAAATATATAGTAGAAAGTAGTTGTTGTATTCTGTATAAGGGGGGACACGCCATTCGTCTCCCTGGACTTCTTAGAAGGAGACAGGTTTTAGGGAAGCATTTTGGATATTATAGATACTAGTGTTGCCTTAGGCAAAAATTACAGAATGCCTCTCCCTATAAATGCCTCGCTTACCCACTAAAATAGGAAACTTTTTAGACTAAGATAGGTTTAAGAAATTGGTAAGGAACTCTAACTTCTCACCCTAGATGCCCTACAATGTCTTGCAGGGTCTAAACCTCTTCTCAGTCATACCTCCTTCTAAGAAGCATAGAGGTTAGAGGCTAGAGTGCTAAAATAGGCTTAGGTACATATAGAGGACAGTTATGTAACTA
>JAJONI010000683.1:8096-19716 GCA_022190145.1 Pezicula rhizophila
CTTCAGTCAAGTGGATTATATTGAAGTACTACGTGACACAGATGTCGAATTAATCGCACGGAAGATATTAAGTAGTTTGGAGACGGAAAAGGGTGCCCGTCTTCAATTACAGCTTGAAAGGTACACTGAATATACTATAGGTCCAGAATAAACTTAAGAAATCGAGAACTACTTATGATCTAGCCGTATTGGTTGTGACTCTTACTATGTGTTACATTTAGTACGAAAGTCCACGTTCTAAAGGCTTCTTTATACTTATCGACTGTGCGCCTCCACAGGCATTGGAGCTGAAGCGACCGAAGTGATGAAAACGAAAATGAAGATGCCAAACCAATCCCATGCGGTAAAATCCAAGCTCACTTGCCTTTTTAAAACCACCGATGCGAAGGGGGGGAACCCATGCGATTAACCCCCCTGCACCCCACCAAAATCGGACTCATTGCAACGTTTCTTGAGCTTATATGCCCCTATTTTAGAGACCTATAACACAGACCTCCTCCCCCGACGATCCGATCCAGAGGACAGTGTGGGAAATCATTCCACGTGATAGTAAAATACAGCCTCACGACGTACACGCCACCTTGTTAACTAGATACTGTAGAATCCATCATCATATCCGCAAAGCTCTAAGACTTCGTTCGGTCCGCTTCTTCCCGGCTCTAAATGCGCTAGCAATAAGAATACAGGCTGAATTCACTACCTAGCCCCCCAGGACTCCAACGGACTCTAACGGGCTCTAACGGGCTCTAGCCTCAACGGACGACGGCGTCGAGACGTTGTGTGATCAGTTTCCTACATTGGATGTTATGTTTTTAAGGAGTTAAGCCAGAAACGTTGCAGTATGGCCTCTCCAAGGAGCCCAAATGTCCGTTCAAGCATCGACGAGAAGCTTGCGGGGCCAGAAGAATCCATCGACCTTGAAGCTATGGTCCGACCAAATCATGGCATTACACCTACAACTACTACCACCAACACTCATTCATGCTTATTACTCAGACGATTAGAGGAGTCGCCAATAATACAGAAATTTCTTTGCTATCCTTCGCCGGGTTCCCTGAAAATAAAGTCAACATCGTGGTTAGATGGAGTTCGAGGAGTAGCCGCTCTTGCGGTTTATATCTTCCATGCGATGGGTTGTTGGGAATCCGCTGTCGCGGCGTGGCATTCAGATGAAGGCCAAAACAGTTTTCTTCAACTTCCCCTCATACGAACAATATTTGTCTCTGGAGGAACAGCAGTATCAATTTTCTTCGCTCTCTCCGGCTATGTACTCACACACAAGTCCCTTCGTTGGATGAGAAGCGGCTCCAAGCATCTAGTATACCCGGCCGTTACATCCTCCATGTTCCGCCGTGGATTTAGATTATATCTCCCACCGATCCTCCTGACTTTCTGCGAAATGGTGGCAACGCGCTTTGGCTACCTACCACCCTTAAATTTCTCCTTCGTTCCTGAGGCTAGCTTTTCAGCTCAGTTTGTGGATTGGCTCGCAGATATTAATCATCTTGTGAATCCATTTTATAACTCTGTGCGTTCGCTGCAGGGATTTGTTACTCATCCCAAATATGATGCTGTGGTGTGGACGATCCCGCTAGAATTTTATGGCTCGTTTGTGTGTTACGGCTTATTGTTTATGCTAGCACGGGTTCCGAGCAATAAAGTGAGAATGGGATTGGTTGCTCTATTTGCTATGTTTTGTATGACTATGGGGAGCTGGAATATCTTTTGCTTTTCGACTGGCATGTTGATCGCGGATTTTAACCTAAGTCAAGATGAGGAGGACACAATTTCGGTACCCACACCATCGAGGCATGGAAAGATATGGGCTGCTATATTCGCGATAGCTTTTTATGTTGCAGGTTTTCCAACTCTTGTATATGAGGAAGCAAAACTCAAGCCTATGGTAAGTCACCAGTGTTGAGAGCAAAACTACCGTTTCCAGGCTTCATTACTCATCCATCCTACTCCAAGTTTGAGTAACTCCCAAAGCATCTAGAAAAGTCGGCTAACTTAGAACCATCGACTTACAGCCTGGGTATGAGACCCTCCGATCACTCACCCCAATGACCCTAAACATGGAAGACCACTCCCGCTTCCTCTGGTCTCTTTCCGGAGTCTCATTACTCCTCTCGATCTCACAACTCCCCCGACTCAAAACGCTCTTTGAAACCAATATCTGCCAATACCTCGGCAAGATATCTTTCTCACTCTACTTGGTGCACGAATTCTGCCTCGTGCTCTTCGGATTGAGTTTCCAAGGAGTCCTAATGAGATTTGCTGGTTTGGAACCGCGCGCTAATACTCTTTTGTATTGGTTGGTTTGTGGGATATGGTATTTCATTTTCACGGTGTTGGTTTTTGCTATTGCGGCACAGGTTGAGAGGTGGGTTGATGTTCCCAGTGTTAGGTTTGCTCGATGGTTAGAGGGGAAGTGTTTGAAAAGCTATAGAAGTCTTCACTAATGAGCGAAGTATAAGAATTGATTCATATATCCTAAACGTCATCTTAGTGGTATACCAGCCACATATTTCTATGATCTCTGCTGTTGTAGTTTCCACTTCCGGATGTCTCCTTTCGAGCATCAATGTCTCAGTAAAACTCAGGGCCAACCTTTTCATGAAATACAATACTTACAATCCTCAGTCTTATCACATGTACTTCAACATGTTTTCAATTCAAATATACCACCAAATGGCACACACCTATGAGTTTTACAAGCGGTTTAACACATATATAATGGGCAAGATCTAGACACTTCACTTTGTTTGGTATAACCTACCTGAGTTGAGTTAGTCGATATAATTTGGGCAAACCACTTAACTCACCTAGCCTCTATAGGTACTGGAAGTTATGTCAATTCACCACGTATTATATCTAAGTGGATTAAAGCTATTCTAAAAGCTATCGAGAGTGGTTTAGAGCCATAGCTAGTGTTTACTTTCAGAACTTGAGAACTGATGGGATCTTTACTGGCAAGTGACCATGGTAAGTATAATATAGCCTTTGATATTTCGCATGCAATCCAACTACAAATCCCAGCCAAAACTCGAGGCCCCTACTTTCTCATTGTAAGATGAACATTCAAGCTCTTCAGTGATACTGCTGCAACCCACTCAAGGCGAGGCGGCAACGTAGCTTCACCAATGCACCCTTCTTCTAATGGTAATCTAAAATGAAAAGTTTTGATGAACTGTGACAGAGAAATATACAGTTCTAGATAAGCAAAGCTAAGATAAGTGCAATCAGTTAGAGCTGTGTACACTGCACACACCCCAGGAAGACTTACTGTACGCCAATGCAAGTATTTGGACCCTTCGAAAACGGAATATAGTACTCATCACGCAGATTACTAGACTCATATAACCAGCGATTTGGACGATAGGTGCGTGGAGAAGGAAAGGCATCCTTGTCATGGAGATACCAGGTTGGTGAACTGCTGAGGATTGTCTACATACAAAAATAAGCAGGGAGCAACACAAGTAGGATTTCTAAAAACACATCCAGAACTTACGCCTTCGGGGATATACTTTCCAGCCAATGTAGCCCCTCCAGGTGGAGCTACCCGCGGTAACATAGCTGTAGCTGCACCAGCCCATCTAATTCCCTCCTTAACAGCAGCCCTCAGTCTCGGTAGAGCTTCTAAACCTGTCATATCCTCCGGCCACCCAGCAACAGCAAGGTCCTCATACAATTCACGTTGGTACTTCTGGTCATGTGCAAGTCCCCATATTATATGGGCAAGAGTTGCAGATGTTGTGTCTGTACCAGGTCCTAACATCTCTTTCGCTTCTGAAAGAGCACAGTCTGCTGGCAAACCTGAGCGTATCATGGTTTCGATGAAGTACGGATAGGTGTTATATGCTCTTTTGCCGTACATGATTTCTACAAGTTGAGTACTTGCCCACTAAATTGTCATCAGTGGAAGTGCGAAAGTTCCGGGAGGAGCTTTGGGGAGAAAATACCTCGTTGAAACTCTCCATGGTGATGTCTGTTTGCTTCCTCCACCCTGTTAGGTCATACAATTTGGATTTGAAGAAAACCCAGAGAGAGATTAAACTCGGCAAATTAGAATGCTATGCAGAATCATCAGCAAAGAATCTCTTTGGACAACTTCCAATAGCATTACCAAGGCCATCCATTGTGACTTTCGATCATTTTCCGCTATTATATCAAGCTTTCTACCCTGCTCCCATGCAGCAATGCCTCCAACCTCGGCCCCAAATCCAAAACATGCTACGCAAATCAGCCTCATCTTACAAACATGACCCATACCATTCTTACAAAGTATATCACACTCAAGTGCTCTACACGCAGGCACCAAATCAACAGCAAAACCGCGATTCTTAACAGCGTTCAAAAACCTCGTGGTTTGCTGTAACATCATTCCTTCCAACAGTGCCACTTTGCTCCTATTATAAATCCGTCCCATGAGTCGACGTCGTTGAGCATGTTCTGCAGCGTTCCTAATTAAAGCGTATTAGTATACAAGCCGAAAAGATTTCTTAGGTCACGAACGTAATACAAAATAAACCAGGGTGTGAATCTTGAACAAATTGTCCATAGACTCTTGGATCCTTGGACCATCTACTTCCGGGTGCAGTTATGGTTTTGTAGATGTCTAGTGAATAATATGAAACCTCATTTGGTCCTATCCTTATGAGTGGGCCTGTTCCATTAGCCTGAGCGTAACAACTTGTTCGTAGCTGTTGCGTCCTTGTGACTAATTATGGTGGAGATGCTTACCTGATTGCTCATGAAGTTTCGGTAATACTATTGTTATTATACCTCGGTGTTCTTGAATGAAAGTCCAGATTAGACGTGATATTGGTGCTAATACTCCAGCATTAGGTATTTGAGATAGTGGAGTCAGGAAGTAGATGGTTCTAAGCTATAGAAAGCAAAAATTTTGTTAATATAATGAAGACAGATTTTTTTGGCGAGGGAGTTGTACATACTTGCCGTAAGACAGCAATTGCAAAACCTATCACCAAGAGGATTAAGATTACGAATTGTGCATCTGCCATTGCTGGACCTCTAACGTTGTTTATTAGGATGAGAACAAAAGGAGCACAAATTTCGAAATAGCAGGAAGTAACATTATCAAATGATTAGACTGCTGGTGACTATTTATAGTTTTCTCTTCAAAGTATTGCCACAGGAATACCCGTAGTCTCCACCATTGAGCCAATATATGTGATTGCTGTCACAAGCCTCCAAGCCTTAAATGATATCTCAAAACTTACACTAGGTCTTAGCCAAGCCATAGAGACTGCAATTCTCCGATTTTCACTTTTAAATACATCACCAACAAATGTCTGTTTCTAGCTTTTATAGTCGGTTACTCCTATCTAAGCCGTCATTACCAAAACCTTCTATATTCAAGTTTACACAGAACCCCATCCTTATTCTAGTTCTCGGGGCTTTAGAGAAAATTTTCAAGTATTGTCATATAATTAGTCTAGAGACGCCATCATATGGGGCGCTGATGTGATTTTCGCTTAGCCCCATATAGATGAGATCCTGTAAAGGAGGGAAAGGCTAAGCGATATAATAAAGTCGAATATTATCTATCTTTTATACCAAGTGACATATCTATTAAAAAATAAGGCGTTGAATTGGGAGGCTACGCTAATGTACACGCTAGGCATCATAGGGGGCTCTAGCACGTGTTATCGCTTAATATGACAAACCCCTTTCAGACCTATCACATTAGCAGTTGCTTTTTCAGAATGCTAACTACACGTTTTAAGAATTTGTTAAGATATCTCCGACCTCTAGTTTGTACTACTGAATTGCAAATCCCTGATTTAGCACAAACCTCTCGCTTAGTGTTACTACTTAAAGGACACATATCAATGTTTACGAGGACCTAAAGAAATAGAGAGAAACTCATGCTATCTCAGAGTAGACACTGATGGTAGAACTACTATAAATCTAACTCTTGCTGTACCGGCAGATACATACATATTACTAACATATAATGAGTGGGCTTCGAAAACATGATCTTTGCACCGGATTGAAATGGGACAGTGATGGAATTGGACTGTAACCGGTGCCAAAATGCGATATGCAACAAAAGCTTTTCCAATAAGACAACCCACGTGCTATACTAACAAATCTATGATTTTTTTTTGGCTGGACATATATTGAACTTTAATATTGTGGAAGTGATATATGCATAAAATGAGTAAGTTGTGAGCACTTGCCTCTCAAAATGGGAGGCTAAATGGTATACTATACATCCAAAATAGGAAGCATTGAATTAAGTCTTTCTGTGCATAAGGTTTGTGTGGCTTGCTTTACACATATAAGACAATTTCTGACCATGTGAGAGACATTATGAAGTTACCTATAAGACTTACAATATGCGATATGAACCACGTGATGATTTGGAGCAGCAACATATTTTATATTTAACTCAAGCCAGTTGTTCCGGATTTCAGCATTAAGCAATCAACTAATTCTAGTTAAGACGTTTCGTAGAACCCTCCTTCTACGGAGGAGTAAAACTCTATTTTCGAGACTCCATCGTCCGACGCCACCACTACCCAAGTTTCATACCTAAACTCATCTACACGGCTGGCTCCTTGGCGCGAGCAAATTTCCAAAGAACCCATGCGCACACACTCTACTCATTTAGCCCAATTTAACCTAACACAAGTATAAAAACTAAATACAACATCACTACTACTATTCATCCACTCAATACCATGATCTTCCAAAACCTCTGAACAATGATCCGCATGCTCTACATTCAAAGTCTTAGTATCTAACCACTCCAACCTCCTCTGAACCGCCAGAGCCAATTTCCTCCACAAGAATAAACAATGTTGTCCGTGATACTGATGTGTATAAATATGCTTGTGCTTGGCTGCCCAGATATCGGCTTCAGGTATTATAGTATCGTCAGTATAGTTATGTGAACTGTACCATATTCGGTCTGAGAAGGGTGTATATTGTGAACTTAGATCCGCTATGTAGCACGGTGCTGGCATCCAGCCGTATACCTATTTTGGAAGACTGGAGTTAGTTTGCCTGTTCTAATAATTGCAAGAGTTACTTAGACCGTCAGGTGTGCTTTCGGTATAGAGAATAAAATTGTCCAGCGTGTGAGTTCCACTTCTAGTTTCTTACTTACCATTGGCTCTATCACGCAGCCTCTGGCTATGGCTTCTTCGTTTGTTGAACCGCAGGTCAGAGTGTCGACTTCTGATGAGATCTGAGTCGTTGAATTATGGTGGAAGGGTTGCCACCAGAGGAGAAAGCCTCCGGCCACAGCAGTAGTTATGATGGAGAGTAATACTAAACTCAACTTCCATTGAGGTGATGTAATAATGCGTTTATGTTGTGTCGGTATATTGGAGGTTTCTTCAACATCGTCAACGAGCTGGTAATGGGCTGCCTTTGAGGAGAAGATGGTTGCTGTTCTTGCCCAGAGAGATTCGCTTTTGGCCGCCATCCTCCTCCTGCGACAGTCTTTACTCTGTCTGCCGAAACGATATGCCACGAAATTATACACCCATAAAGACCAAAACTCGCACCAAAATGAGGTATTTTATGCTCTGGCAACAAAAGTTGCAGTGCTCCTAAGACTGTGTAAAAACAAGCTCTTCAGAGCCCGGTATTTTTCTTCCGTTTGTTTGTCTTCACTCCTGCTACTTGGTGGATCATTTTTAATGTTCAAGGACCCAGGGCGTTGAACACTGCAGAACTGCTGCAGCCTTCAGAACCGATGCCTCCCTAATTAGGAAGCTCACACAAAGTGAAATGTCTTGGCTACATACAATACCAAAATTCAACCTAATTTGCTTATAGGATAACGCGGATGTAAGCTTTGATGTGATGCTAGTGCGCCTGTGAGGCGTAGCTGCATTGAGCGGCACAGGTTAGTGTCGCTTAATTTTCTACATGTCTTTCGTAGACGGTCATATACTGGCTAACTTACTAACAATAAATAGTAATCCGATACATAATTGACTTACCTTTTCCCACTAGCTCATTAAGTCGACGGTCATATTTAGCGGAAAATAAGAGCGATTCTCAATTGCCAAGACGTTAAACATCATTTATCTCCCCGTATTCGTGATGCCATCTGACCAATCTATAGAAACACAAATGCTCGAAAAGGCTCCGTACATGCCAAGCCACATTCTATATCGTCCTGTAGGTGTTTTGAGTTTATAGCATGTCACTTTCCTATTTTGTTCTAGGGATCTTATACTTGAGCGAGACCCGACTAGCGTACAGGATAGCCATTGTAATACTACTTATATGAATTCCAATACAACCCATTGGTATTCAATATCACTAGCCACAAGTCCACGAGTTGCCCTCCAGTCCTTCAAAGCTGTGACTCCCCTTTCCCTCCACCAGCTCGATATCTCTCCTAACACCAAGAACTACAGCCACTATCCAAAATGAAGTTCACCCTCACCTTCGTCGCCGCCAGTCTCCTGACAACCATCATCGCAGCCCCAGTAACAAATGGTTAGATCCCACCTCTTGGAACCATTTTGCAAAACGACTAATACAAAACTCTAGCAAATATAGCTATCCAGCAGCGTGAAAAGGCCTACGATTATGCTGAGTACTCTGTAGAAGGAAAGCGTGAAGCTCAGCCAGAGAAGGCTTACGATTATTCTGAATACAGTGTGGAAGGAAAACGTGAGGCTCATCCAGAGAAGGCTTACGATTATTCTGAATACAGTGTGGAAGGAAAGCGTGAAGCTCAGCCAGAGAAGGCTTACGATTATTCTGAGTACAGTGTAGAAGGAAAGCGTGAGGCTCAACCAGAGAAGGCTCTTGATGTTGAGTACATAGTTGGTCTATAGATGTCTAAGTTCCAGACGCTAAGATACCTCGGAGTTGCTAAAAGTCAACGAACGGTATTTGTCGAAGTGAGATATTTGAGAGATCTAAGATGGGTTGGTAGAGGTTTTTGAGATGTTCAAGGAATTTTTGCAAGGCTTAGTAGATTATGTGGAGTGTAGTCTAAAGTAGCAAAGATGGGATTCTAAACAACAACCTCAATTTTCACTACTTTGGAAGTTACTCTTTGTTTCGTGACCTCTAACCATGCTCTAGATTGTATCTAGAACGTCCGAAAAATTGACCATTTCTGTCACTTGATAACGGCCCGGTGAGATACGAGGAGAGGACCGAAGTACATGACGCCTTACAATGCTTATCATTAGTCCTAGATCAAAGCTGCATGAGGTGCAAAATCTTGCATCTCATGTGACATGATCTGCAAGATTAAGCCTGTTGTAGAAGGAGAGTTAAGATAATGTACACTTTTTTTTCATCCCTCCTTCAGCCCCTCCGGCGCTCCATCGAAAGGCTCGATCTCCAAAGACCGAGCATCAAGTCTTCCGATAGGTAAATTCGTAAGTCTTACAGTAATTCTATTAGGAAGGTATGTTTATATGACGAGTAACAGTAAAAAGCCTTCTGTTAGCGCCGCAATGGTGCATATGCGTTTGCCTTGTCAGACACCAATGAGGCAATTTGGCTCTACTCCACAAAATCTATACGAGGGCGAATTGATCCACAGTGATCACGACGATTGAAATTGATTTTGCTTCTTGCAGTCGCCTTTGGCGGTTACGTTCTGATATCCAATTTTGTGTGTTTTCTATTCCCTCCTTGACAACACCTGCTTTCATGTGAGTTTTATCCTCATATCATGGGCTCTCAATCTGAAGCGACAATACCATTCTTATCTAGCAATGAGCAAGATTATACAGACAAAGAAGTGGCTTCTAAAGATGATGTTTTCATATCGAAACGGCGTGAACGTCGTTACCGTTGGGGGCCACTTCTATGTTCCACTTGCCTTATCATAATCACCAATATAGCGACATTTTCAATAACGAATTGGAATTGGAAAGGAAACATGGATGGTATCTGCTCTTTGTATACATCTCAAAGCTGGAGTATGTATTCCGTCTATCTTTCGCGTAGAGAGTTTTGTATCCCTTTACTTAGTACATTAATGCAGCACCCGTCTTCGACGAAGTTGATCTGAAGTATACAACAACAACTTTCAATGGCACTTTTTTTAAAGAGACAATTTATCGACAGGATCCTAGTCAGGAAGTAGATGATGCGTGGAGAGCACTTGGAACCGAATGTATGAACTTTCACCTCGACTCTTCCCTAGATGAAAAAGCTAAAATGGTCATATAGATACGGCTATGCTTGTCCCACCAGAAGATGCAGAAAGAGCAAATATTGCTCTTGATCGCCTGAAGCTTGGTGAGGAATATGGGGGACCAGGGTATCCGGCTATTTTTGAAGTTATGCATCAATTGCATTGCTTAGTATGTCTTACTTCCAGTTAAACCGCAGTTCATCAAGAGCATATCTGAGTAGAACCTTCTTTACCTATAGAATCTCCTTCGGAAAAGTAACTACTTATACTACGACTACTATTCAAAACTGGGTCAAGGTCCCTTCAACAACCCCAACCAGTTAAAACCTCATATAGGTAAATTATCCCCCCTCGCTCCCTCCCTTTTCAATCCAAAAGCCAAAACCTGAAACTCATCAACTAACTATAAATCCACTATAGGACACTGCCTGGAAAATATCCGACAACAACTCATGTGTACAGCAGATACAGGTTTACATCCATTCCTCTGGGCTGGTAACCCTCCACATGTATTTCCTGATTTCAACCGGGAACATAAATGTAAGAATTTCGAGGCTATTAGAGATTTTGCAGAGAGGCATCAAGGAGACTTTGATGAGTTAGATATTACTCCTAGGGCTGAGGAATTGGTTTTGGATGAGGTGCCGTAGTTTCCCTTGTTATTTGAAGCTTGTAAATGAATTATCCTGAGCGTAAAGCACTGATCACTTGAAGAGGTAAGGGAATGACTTATGAGTAACTTGAACCTAGTACCTAGCTATCTAAATCAACCTTCCGAAATCTCAAACACTAAATAGTATCTCCCCATAGTCACAGGATTAAAACCCAAGCCAACTATATACCTAAGCCCCAAAATCACAACTCAAAAACCAACATGGCCTACATAATATTCCCAACCCCCTACAAAAAAATCTCCAAAAAGACAATGCAATATCCCTCGCCACGTGTACCAAGAGTTCCAGGTTTCCAATTATTGCATATTTGTTGCACATCTTCAGCGGGAGGATGCATCAAAGATATCATCATGTGACTCACTAAGAATTAAAAATAATAAATAATTAACAATAGGATATCACGAGGCTTTTGTTGCGTATCGTATGCTCTGATCAATAAGGCCATCCCAAATAGTCTAGTCGTTTAGCCCTTCTTATTGGCTACCTTACGGCTTGTGGGAGAGGTTTTGTTGCATATCGCAATTTTGCACGGAAAAGAATACGAGGTGGTTTTTTTTTTTTAAAATATGTCAGTCATGTGAATTTTTTCCATTTTACTCTACTGTGAGTTGACTCATTTTGTGCCCTGTTACAAACTAATATCTATTGGTATTCCGTGGGCCTTATTTTTGTTGTCTTGCTTTCTGTAACTAGTGGGGAGTGAGTATAAATCCCTTATAGTTCTACCTGAATCCAAACATGTGTATACTCGCCATGCTAGTAGTAAAACCATTCTAGTTAACAACAATTCGTT
>JAJONI010000684.1:0-19688 GCA_022190145.1 Pezicula rhizophila
TAATACAAGTTCCTCTAACTTTGCATTAGTGGTGACTTATATACCATCTGTAAAATCACTTTGCACTCAGTTACACATTGGAACGGTTTGTCACGTTTTATTTCTTAGAGATGGCTGAATAAAGTTTTCAGGGTCAACTCGAGCTTTCCGAAAACCGAGGCAGTTATAGATCAAAGAAATATAAAGAACAAAAAGATGTCCAAAAAAGGTGGTACAAAGGCGCTATTTTTTAACAACCTCGACAACTTCTTGTGCATTCATTTCAAATTAAATGGCACACAAATGTCCTTAATTTGTTCTTTTATATAGTATAATAGATATAGTGTTTTGATTTCTGGTCCAAGAAGCAGCCCTCAACTTTTCATACTACAAACTGACATGGCGTTTGTGTCGATCCGTTGAGATGGTGAAGTGAACTTCTCTAAGTGCAACGTTGTCAGCTTTAGCTCGGTTAGAGCGGCGTCGATCGGTGCAATAGTTGGCCTACCTGGCTGAAGTAAATGTAGCAGATCAAGTTAAATAAACCGTGGAGCTGGTGAACAGATGTTATTGTGATTGTGGGAGAAATAGAACGCAAGATGTCCAGGTCAAGTGTTGACGTAAGTGTAATTGAGGTTATTCAAGTGTGAGAAATTGAGGCTTGGTTTGATGCCAATAAATAGCACTTACCAAATAGTGGAGAGTGCGCGCAACTTCGCCTCTTTGTCGATGTCTGATAGTTGATGTTATTGTTGGAGGAGTCTTCGAATTCACTATTCTTAAGCGAGTGGATCACCTAGTCAGCTAGTCCTATTGTAGGAACTTGGCTGGAAGTGAAAAGTTACGCAGAGAATGAATATCAATTTAGTAACTAGAGGATTGAGGTGGTAGGCACAATATCCTGCGCTTTATTTCCTTGAATCGTCGGGAAATTTTGGCTATAGTAATACTGTCTCTTCCGTGTCGCTCTCACTTTCATAAGCGAGCATGACCATATTCACCACTTATCATCAGCAGCGCGAGACTAGCGCGAATGCACAAACTACTTAAACCCCAACTACAACAATATTTGACTTTCCATCCACATCGACATTAACATCAACAACAAGCCAACCACGCCGTCAAGCCTCGCGATCAATAAATCTTCTCAAGATAGCAAACCTCGATCCATTCTTCTGAAGCAAAGAAAGCAACGGTTTCGACGCCAGTAACATCATGTCTACCAACTCAATCTCAACACAAAGACAGAACAAGGCCTTCCTCGCCGCACTACCCGATCCCGAAAATAAGCTCTTTCACCAACCTCTTCATGAATTCACCCTGTTTCCTGACCTCCCAAAGGAAATACGACTGAAGATCTGGCACATGTGCCGTGGACGCAAATTTAAGTTCGGATTTGCGTCTGATCACTTCGAGATTGAACGAATGCGCTCAAGTCCTATTACGCTGAGAATTAATCACGAAAGTCGATCCGAGACGCGCAAATATTACGATGTACACGAGAAAGTCCTAGAAATTGGCAACAGCGGACAGAAGTTCTTTGATTTCAAATACGGGTCTGAAGGATATCCTAAATTTGGGTTCTTCGATCCAGGAGTTGACACTGTTTCAATTTCTTGGTGGACAGGATGGGATCTTTATTGGACCTCGGTTGATGAACCGGAAAATTCATTACCTTTTCATTGGACTCCTGAAGGACGCTACATAGATTACCACCTCTGTTCGCACCTCCAGTTTAGTCTTTCCCTCAAAGCTCTAAAGTCCATTCGCTATTTACAAGTCGCGGATGGTACACTATTAGAATCTGTGTGCTGCTGCTCTGTGGACCGCAATCTCAACAAAGAAGATTTGAATACTTCATGGCTCCATCACTTTAGTGGACTTCGAGAGTTGGTGATTCTTGAAGGAAGACCTCCCCGTCAGATTACACAGGAGGAACTCGATATCTGCGCCAAGAGAGTAAAGCAATACTTTGAGTTGGAGAAGTCAGCACATCCAGAGGACGAAATCAATGTACCTGAGATCATCGCCCGCTTTCCCACTGAACTGGAGGAAGAAGAGGAACGTAAACGAAGAAGACAAAGCAAGAAAAGATATGTTAAGGAAAGGAAACTTAGGATTTCGGCATGATGTGGATTTTCGGGGCAACTGTGGTGAGAATCAGGTCGACCAGCGTCTTGCTACCAGAAGCTCCACTACACTCGGGTGTTAAGAATTCGTTAGGTCTTTTGCAGCACTCTACACCTTAGCTAAGCACATACACTGGGTCCGCTTTTACTTAGGAGCGTTATACAAGGACAGGCAGTAATTCTCTAAATCGACTTTCATATCTAATGTCCGAGTCATCTTTATCCTCTTTTTCTCGGTGACGGACTGTTTGCCTTTGGGTAAACTTAGTCGGCAAATTGGCAACTTGTAGAAGAGGCCACGAGTTAAGCAGATCTATCTCGATCTCTGACACCTAACGTTCAGGTATTAGTAGATAGTCATGGAGACTTGCTTCCTATGCTAATTAGACGGTTGAATTGGTATAATGTGTGATCAGTCCCTTTCTCGCCCACCGAATCCTTTCCTAAGACTAGCTTTGTTCTAAATTCAACAACTCCATAACTCTGTTTTCTTCTTAAATTATTGGATGTTATTACAAACATTATACGGAACCTCGCTGTATCTTGTTTTGCAGTCCCTTTAAGGCTTTACCACTGGCTTTTCCTTTCACAATCTTTATGGCCAGGGTTTATCATTGTATGACAGGTCAGTTGTACCAAGTAACGCCGCTGAGAGGAATGATTTATTTGTATGTTTTAATAGTATAGAAACCTGGATAGTAGTTTTATGCTAGTCTTGACATATACTATCACTCTATCATCTCTGCCACAAAGTGTAATACGACCCAATACACTTTTGATTGACTTGATAAATTGAACCTGATCACTATCAAATACATACTGAAGCATTTTATTTCTTGACTCTACCGACCCTAAACTGGAATCCAACGTCTTCCATAGGCTCTCTAAATCAAGTAAATTGCTCAAGTCGAAAACAAGTGAGTTTCTAGAGTTGTAGATACTATGGTCTCGTTTTTTAATAACTGTAGCAGTTTAATAAAATACTAGCAGAACTTACGTGGCATTGCACCAGGATTCATTGCTTCTGGGACAACCCGCTAGAAGCGAGTTCGCGTCGTTCACCTTTTGAGGTGGATCCACCCAACAGCTTACCCATGTAGCGGAGGCACCTTCCATATGCGGGACATTTTCAGCCCCTGGATGCGCAAAGAATAATATGCAGGAGGACAGTACTTCGTAACTGGGGCACCATTTCCAACACACCACCCATGTTACTGTCCGGAAGGGGGCGGACGTACTGTTCCTGAGTCTGGTGTGTCCAATGAAGCTTGCCAATTTGCCTCCTGCTGCCTATTGCGGCGCCTCAACTGCCCTATCACTGTTTCGCATTATTAGCGACATGGGCATTCAGAAGAACCCATAAAAGTCCATAATTGGGCTATGTCGTGCAGGTTTATCCCTCGACCAATCTCTTCGGTATTTTCCAGTATAGAAGATACAGCGAGATTCATTACATTTCCCCACTGAACCATTATCGACCGTCCTGGAATGGCTACAATTTCACGCGAGGCTGCCCGAATTCTCGTAGGCAAAATAAGAGAGAGCAATGGTGGAATCTCCCCTGAGGACAGAGCAGCCTGCCCACCTACAGTTTTAAGAACGTTAGAGAGCGTCCGTCAAAAACTTGGTACTGCAACAAAAAGGTAAGATTACAATACCCTAATTTGATTTTGAGCCTGTTACCTTTAGATGCAATGCCAAACTTTTCTGTTGCTGACTTCTTTTGTCGAGGCTTGCGGCGAAACTATATTCTACAGATATACGATTCGTGTATGAGTTGATCAAGAATGCCGATGACAACAAATACACACGAGCTGAAGCGGATAAGGTTAATCCCTATCTTCGATTCAGCATGTACCCTGATAAAATTGTACTTGAATCGAACGAAGATGGTTTCTGCGAGGACCATATCAGAGCAATATGTAGTATAGGAGAGAGCACAAAGACTGTCGACCAGGGATATATCGGTGACAAGGGTATTGGATTTAAATCGGTCTTCAAAATCGCAAAGAAAGTACACATTCAATCGGGACCATTCTCATTCTCCTTCGAGCATACGAAGGACTCTTCTGACGACGGACTTGGAATGGTTACTCCACTTGACGAGGATTATGATGATCTTCCTAGAGATGTTCGTACGAGAATCACCATGACACTCCTTGATTCCTCAGATTTTGAGCAACAGGCCCAAGATCTGCTCAATATTCCTGACACACTTTTACTTTTCCTCACTAAGCTCAATACGCTGTATGTTAACATATATCCACAAAGTGGGATTGCAACCGAAATCAAGTACTCCCATATTCGTTACGAAGATGGTAATTCAGAGACTATTACAAAGACTACTACAATGGATACACAGTCGGAAACAACCCAGAAATTCTATGTCACAAGGAGAGAAATCAACAATTTGCCTCACGATGAAGCTCGCAAGCATACAAGACTAGTCTTAGCATTCCCCGTGGATAAGGATGATAAGCCAATCATTGACCAGCAGCACGTTTTTGCTTTCCTACCTCTCCGTCGTGCTGGATTCACAGTACGTTGATATTTTCCTGAATTCATGTCATATCGATCCCATGGAAGGCTGCCTTTTCAACCCCCATCTATATACTTTGTTTGACCTTCAATCAACGAGCTAACATGGTGCACACAGTTCTTAATCCAATCAGACGTTATCACCCAGACGAACCGGGAGGATGTCTTCCACTCTACAAGAAATGAACATTTACTTTCCAGTGTAGCAGAGACGTTTCGAGACGCCGTGCTTCAATTCTGCAACCATCCATCGCTCCGATATCAGTGGATGCGATATTTGCCTAGCGATTCAATCTCTGACGACTTTTGGAAAAACCTCCGGCTCAAAATTATATCTCTGTTGAGAAACACTCCTTGTTTGTGGTCATGGGGTGAAACTTCGCTCCATTTGCCAAGGGACCTTTACTGGGTCAATTATGAGTTTAGAGACAGGTACGGCGAGCCTCTATTTGCAGATTTACCGGAGGAAGCATATCTATCTCGACACTACAGCTTCAATGACTTCCAAATCCTCAGAACACTTGGTACCTCCAGCATAACTATTCCGACTATGATTTCAAGAATCGACTCAGATCTTAGAAAGGTGGACTCGAAAATGAAGGCCATTGATACCGACGAAGATTGGCACACAAGAGCAGCAAAAGTTCTCTCAACAATACTCACCGAAACTACTACAGAAAGTGTTGTCGGAGCTCTGAAATCTTTGGACTTAATCCCCTTACAAGATCACAGATGGGTATCATCTACAACGTCTTCAGCTATCTTTCTGCCTGATACAGGGTCCATTCCAATTCCTACAGATCTGGGCCTCAATCTTGTTCAGCCTGCTGCAATCTTAAACGCCGCAAGAAAGAAGTTCTTCTTGCAACTTGGAGTCAAAACAGCTCCTTCCAGTGCGATAATATCCTTCATCAACTGGAGATATAGTAGCGGCTCCTTGAAAACCACAAGTCAAAATATGTCTCATCTCCGTTACCTTTACTGGAATCTTCCCCAAGAAGAAACAGCCTTGAACAAGAGTATATTTCTCATAGACCAGAGCGGGAAGCAGGTATATCGCACTCCCGTTTCTATGGAATACATGTACTTTGCAGAAGAGGAGGAGGAGTATGGTCCACAGCAACTTCTCCAACGTGCTCCCCTGGGAAGCCCTAATGCCCCAGGCCTTGCTGTTCACTTTCTGAATGAAGAATGTCTCAGCGCAGTTCCTTCTGGGGCAGTGAACAATGGGAGATCGTGGAAGGCGTGGCTTGCCGAATTTGCTGGCGTCAAGAGTTATCCACAACTCCAGGACCCAAGCGCCACCGAACTTTCCGCTGAGTTCAAATACATCATTTTACATCGGCCGGAGAAACTTGTTGGGCTGTTGAAGCGTTATTGGCTCTTTTATGAGCCCCAGATGACTTCCCCTGTGGTAAAACAGTTAAGAAATTGCTGGCTACCTTCAGACACAGGGTCAAAGCACTTGCTCGAAAATGCTTTTCTACCTCTACCGAGGCTGAAATCGATCGTCAAGAGACTAAAGATAATTGAATTTCCCTTTTTGGTTTTGCCCGAGGAGATGACTGACGGAAACGTGAATGAGTGGCAGTTTCTGGAACGATTTGGCGTTAAGTTAGGTGGTGGCAGCGACGACCTCTATTTCTACATGAGAGCTCTGCTCAGAATGTCGGGTGAAAATCAAGATGAAAGCAGTTCAGGTTTTCTAGACGCATTGTTGGAAGTCTACGGTGCCATTGAACGGAATGGGTCGGGATCCAATGATGCAACCTATATTTGGCAAGCTCTCTTCCACTTCTCATTTGATAATCTCTAACTTTATGTTAGTGCCTTTTTTGAGCGTTTTGCATTGATATATATCCCAACAGATGCCGGGAGAGACGGTGGGTGGGTTAAGTCCAAGGACTGTGTCTGGACAGCCCCAGAGTGGGTCAAGGAAAAGAGACGTCTCAACGGAGTCTCAAAGTTTGCAAACTACGAGCATCTATTTCGTAACATCCTGAAAATAGGTAATGTAAGCTGGAGGGATTATATAGAGGACTTGAAAGCGCTTAAAGAGAACCGCGGCAATACTGAAAGTGTTGTATACATTTATCGATATCTATGGCGCGAATTTGAACATGATTCTAACTGGGAAACAATCCGGTGAGATAATTCTAGACTTACCCCGTGGATTGAGGTATACTGAATGTTCCTTGTTTTAGAACATTATTTGAAGAATTGAAGCTAGTGTTTTTGCCTTCGAGTAATACCTGGCATCCTCCTTCGTCATGCATCTGGGCCGAAGATCAGGTCCAAATCCCACAAAAAGCACCAATAAGAACCCCGTACACAGCTCTCGAAGATTTCTTTTGTAGGGTATTAGATATACAGAAGCCAAATATTGGAATACATGTTCAAGCTCTGGAAGAGCTATCGCAGAGTTCACCTCCACCATCGACATCAGAAGTCAAGCGAGCTATAATGCTTATAAGCTCTATGGACCCCACCATGTACGATGTTAGAAGCCTTCGGAAGTACAATATTTTCTCAGTAGTAAAGACGAATGGGCAGAAGACCTTTACAAATACAACCGCGGACTTTGCTATCGTTGACCGTTTGGAGTATGGCTCTGCATTTGCCGGCAAAATTAGGGTCCTAGATTATTCCATTAAAGAGGTGCATGCCTGTCGGTCGTTTTTCCTTGCGCTGGGTTTGAAAAGCCGATATCTATCAGAGTTGGTGGAGGAAACAACAAAGGCGAGAGATGGTGTGATAAACCTTGAGTTGACCATCAGTTTTCGATGGAAGGCACGCGCCCTCGTCCGGTAAGTCTCAAGCAGTTAAATATTAAATCCCTCTATGCTTTAGCTTACGGTGCCTTGCATAGGTTTGCTGTTCATTATCACAGTCAAAGAAGCCCAGATAGAGACAAATCACTATACAACCGACTTGTTGCTGCCTCAATATATGTTAGCGATGACATCTATAAGTCAATGAGTGTTGTCCAGTATGGTGAGACCATTACTGTCGAAAATAGCCGGGCGAACTTTCACCTTGACGAGGACAACAACGACCTGCGACTCTACGTTCCCAGAGATGAAAGTTCTCGAGAAGAATGCTTTTTCAGACAACTCCCAAGACGATTGATGACGTATCTCGCAATCTCCGACCCAACTGCAGAAGCTTTGCTAAATGGAATTATCGGTTGCAGAAATCTCACTGCCGTGAATGGCATTCTCAAGGATGCTGGTATCGTTGAGTTAGATGGGATTCATTGGCCTTCAGGATGTGATCATGGAAGTGACCATTACGAGGGCACTTTACTTGAAGAACGTACAGCAGTAAGCACAAGTAGCCAGACATCTCAGTCTAGCTGTTCAACTCCGGTCTCTACAATAAAGACGACTTATACCGCATCCAGCAAGGTAGACAGATGGTTCTGCGGATATGAGAGGGGGCTCAGGTGACCAATGACGATACTTGTACGGGAACGTTATTTAGTCGATAATCTGTAAAATACGCTCCCACTAGATCCTAATTTGTCTGAGCTGGTATTATCACTTATTCTGTGGAAAGGGACCGCAAAGTCGGTGCTGCCGGTGAACCACTAGTAACAGTACACTTTAACATAACGGCAAGCGCCGACTCACCATTATGCAGATCTTTGAAATTCTTCTCAACTACCGTCTTTTCGGATTCACTAGAGACAACTGGAAAAGTACGATTAGAACTGATGTCCACGTTCACAATAAGTATCGGGACTTAGATTGGAATCTCGGCTATGGCGTGAAATAGCTGGTATTACTTACACATATATGTTGACAGCAAGGACGCTTTGACGAAGTTTTTGATAGAGAAATGGTACCTGCAAAGTGGGACATGGGAAGACGAACGGCCCACTTACTATCTTGAAGTCCAAATAACCACGAACGATTGCAGTGAGACATTCTATATGAGCGGGTCTCAATATAACCAGGTAAGTCTTAACGATAAGAACCCTGAGATAATCCTCGCTAATCAGGAAAATGATGATAGATGAGGAGGATGGCGCTATGGTTAGACGGAGTAATGTGATTTTGCGATTTTTTAAATTTCGAGGGAAGAATTGGACTCTAGTATATGTAGATCCTGAGGCTTCCCGATCTAATGGAGAGTTAGAATTCGGTGTCAGTGAAACTTCTGACGTAATTGTCGCTTAAATAATAACTTATATTTAAGCGAGCTGTGCCGCAAATAAACAGATCACCTGGTTCTCTTGATAATTACAATTTAGAGGAATAAAATATTAGTTCTTATGGGAGATTAGTTTTTGATAATGGAAGATAGACTTGTTTCACACACACAAAAAAGGAGCGCATCTTTATAATTTAGAAAATGATCTATTTATCCAAGTTCTGGAAATCATTCTACAAACAAGAAAGCCGCAACTCTTCCAAACTCTAGCAATATGGCCCAACAAAGGCTCTACAATCTAGTAACCTTCAGCCGATACAAATCCTCCTTCTCAATAATCTCCTTCTTCGCGATCATCTCCCCCAAATCCTCATTGCACTCATAATACCTCCCACTCAAGAACCTGGTCTTCTCATCAGCCGCAAGGGCAACCATACTGCTAGCAGCCAACTGGGGAGTATCAATATAGTGCTTAGAAAACTCAACTATCATCTGCTTCGCAGCAGCACCATTGTACTTATCATTGCCATCATCCTTTGCCAGATCCGTATCAATAGTACCAGGTTGAATGTAATAATTGAAGATGCCCTGAGGTTGAAGTTCCAAGTCAATATTTGAGATGGCGCGGAGGAGGCCAGCCTTGGAAGTGATGTAGGAGGATGCCAATGGGACTTGAAATTCTGCGGCCGCAGAACCGACGGTGATGATGATTCCGGATTTGCGAGCGATGAAGCCCGGAAGGACGGCTAGGATGAGTGACAAGGGTGCTTTCACATTCACTTCCACTACTTTCCACCATAAACTCATATCCTTCTCGTCCGCAATTGCACCCATTCTTGTCATGCCCGCATTATTGACTAGAATGTCGATTGGGCCTAGAGATTCCTCTACTTCGGTAACGAATCTCTTGGAGTCGTCGATGACGCTGCCAGTGATGGCTACGGCGGGGACATTGTATTTGGCTTTGATCTCAGCTACCAGTGTCTCGATGTCGGTGGAGGTTCGGGCTAGTGCTGCAACATGCGCACCAGCTGCGGCGAATGCTAGGGCTGTTGCTCGTCCAATACCTCGGGAAGCTCCAGTGACGAGAACGACTTTGCCGGAAAGTTTTCCAGCGTAGTTGGAGGGGTGTATAAATGGATAGACGTCATGGTGACGGGTGATGTCTTTTGATGTAAAAAACTCCATTGTGAAAAGCGACGACTTTGAAGGTTGAAGAAAGAGGATTGAATTGAAGAGTGATTGCTGGTTAATGATAAACTGGAGGAATGATAGTGATGAGGAGAACTTGAACGGCCAGTGACTTAATTTATACTCAGGACACTGTTCTTTAGCGCGAGAAGTATGGAATTATGAATTGGGTTTGGAACACCGGAAAGCTCATGATTACCAAGGTGATAGCGGCGAGTGGAGTTATACCGCTATTGTTCTATACCAAAACAATGCTCTAACACAGGCATATTGGTAAAGTACCTACATAGTAAACCCAACTAAATCGAGCAAATCTGTAAGCAGGCGGTGATCATGTGACTTGGAGCCATTTTGGGCGGAATTAACGGCGGTATGTTTCTCCTTTTGGACAATTGCCGCCGCATTTTTAATCCGCCGAATCGGACATTCGATATTTGGGTATTATTGGGCGGTCAATACTAATCGTCGGCAATAGGTTTATTTGTTCCGGAGCCTCTCTACTTCGTACGTCGCGTAAGGAGCGCCGACGACTATTTTCTGATGCTTGCTTGCACTATGCTCTGGCTTCACTACTGGTCACTTTGAAAGTCGAGGATGAGGCTACTTTGATTGCTTAATAACAGATATCGCCGTTTAAAGCACTGAAATGGTCCCCGTGAGGCGTAGTGACGACACGCAGAATCTAGACGATTCCCTTAAAGCCGTTTAAATTTTCGTCGTCGTATCTTAATTCCAAGAAGGATGTTACCCGCATGAAATTATTTGATGGACAGCAGTACTGCTTGAACCAATATTAGACCAACGATATGCTCAGAGCGTTTTGTCGTCGTCGTCCCTGAGTGGGTCGCGAGTAGGTTGATATCGACACAAGGATTTCCAACGCCTATTGTTTGGAAGTGAGAGGTTTAATACTTAAAATGTCAGCAGTCATCTCATTTGGAAACAAAGCGAAAGCTGCCAACTTGTGCAATTCTATAAAACGCTCACTAGATAGAATCAATCGATTCCCAATGCAGGTATCTCTCCTTGCTCATTTATCAAATCCGCGCCAACATTATAACTGCATTTCCACCGCATTTTTACAGATTCGCCTTTTCCGCTCTCAACGCCATTTAGATATATAACCTGCGTTATGCCGGGATTTGTTTCGAAAGGCTGCAACCTCCTTCCACTTTGTGGCTGTAACTTAAGGGAGTATGCCTAGTGCTGTTAGCTGTGGACTCCTGCCATCATGAACACAAAAGCATACCTTTGTTACTGCGACTTGAAATGTGAGGTTAGATATGGGCTGAGACGATTTACTCGAGAATTTGACAGTCATCGTGATAATAGTAGGAGTCTGTGGTTCTCGAGTGGCGTGCAGGACTATGTTCACGTGCGTATCGTTAACCGTAAGAGTGTTCGATGATGGGAGACCCTCTGGAAGTGCCGAGGAGAATGCCCATTCATCATCATCTGCAGCCGAAGCCGGTGGTGCCGGCGATGCAGTGGGTGCAGAAGGTGGCACCTTATGGCTAGCAAAGTCAAACATGGAAGTGGTTTGTTGAGGATTCGAGTGTCTTATTGGAGAGCCGAGCGCGGCAAAGGGGTCAGAAGTAGATGCTTGTGGTTTAGGAACAGCAACAGCTTGCTGTTGCTGTTGTTGAAACAATGAAGGCTGAGGTGTTGTGGGCTTCGAAATGGGATGCGATGAACCAAAGGCAGAAAAAGCAGAATAGTCAGGTTTAGCTGATCCTGGTGGCGAGACTGTGGTAGTTGGTCCTGCCGCAGAATTGTTTTCCGTGGTTGAAGATATTAACGCTGGGCCGGGAATGTCTATGAATTTTAGCATTCGATCTCACTATATGTTGCAATGCACCTACTGGTGTTGTTGCCAAACCCGAGAGAAATACCACCCCCTTGTCCAAAAGTGCTATCTCCCATGGAAAGACCCAGTAAGTCATCTTCCAGGCCACCGGGCTGGGAGACTGTATTATTGGTCGCAGCACTACTGCTTCCATTGGTCTCCTGCTCGCCTCCGAAATCGATCAACGAAAGCTCGTTAGCGGCATTCACACCAGTACTAGTGCCTAGTGTGCCCTTTGCGATTTTAGCTGCAGCATCAACGTCTCCCTTCTTCATCAACTTATAGCGCTCTACAGTACGATGTATACTGTCGTTGATTTCAAGAAGTTTGGCAACCGCTTCATGGTCGTCAGACTCTTCTTCACACATCCGTTGAATCTTTGGATGAGCGCTTTGCAGAGCGGACGCCAATTCTTCATAAACGTCTCCTTCCGTCATGGTGTCGCCTGGCTTGAACTCTGCAAGACGCTCTTCCAAAAGCCTTGCTTTCTGCTGAACCTTTCCCACCTCTTCAGCTGCCTTTGCTCGATAATCAGTTTTCGTTCTGGTATCATATCCTGCCATAACTTTCATCAATCGATTTGCTTCCTGTAGATCCTCCGGACCACCACGCCGAATGAGCTCCTGGAGTTTTGCAGATTGCGCAGCTCTCTCCTCTTCCTCCATCTCCTCTGCCGATTTAAGATTCTGTAATGCTATTAGTAAATGCCGTTGGCAGCCTAAAAATAGGGAGGCTTACATCACTGGGGTTTAATACAGCAGCATCTTCTACTCTGACCTCGGGAAACACGTATCCCTTGTAACTCAGCAGCCTGTGCATATCTCTTATAAATCCCAAGTCCTCCTTGTACCTTGAAGTTTGACATATCGTACCCCGCCATTCTTCAATAGCTTCAAGGATCTTATGCTGCACGCGTGTAGGCCGTATTGGTGGACGCTCCGGAAACCTCCTGACAAG
This sequence comes from Pezicula rhizophila, assembly GCA_022190145.1. Classification (NCBI taxonomy): domain Eukaryota; kingdom Fungi; phylum Ascomycota; class Leotiomycetes; order Helotiales; family Dermateaceae; genus Pezicula; species Pezicula rhizophila. The sequence continues at coordinate 12,796 of JAJONI010000684.1, forward strand.
CTCATTGAGAAACTCCTTTGTGCTGATTTGAAGATGAAAAGGGTATCCGCAGTTCTTGACGCAAATGTCAAGGAGATTGAGAGCTAATAGTGCGACATTGGGATTTCGGTGGTTTATGTAATTGACAATTGCGACGGCCGCTTCTCTTGGCGCATTTCCTTTCTTCGAGTTGACCAAGTCGGAGATCTCAAGGTTCATGGCCAAATTGGGTTCGAAATTCTCTGGACTGCAGGCCTGCTGTATGTAGCGTTGTAGGGTTGAGGGTCCGGGGTCGCCCATCTGTCCAAAGCGATCTCTTGCTGCCATCCTCGCAGATGCTGCCTCCATATGGAGGTGTTGAATACAAAAGTACCACTAGATTCAATAAGTGTAATGATAAGTAAGTGCGTGTTGCACCGCGCAGGGCTTCTGAGGTGCAGGGGCGCAGACAGTGGGCTCTTGGTGGGGGATATTCAAACGATGCGAACCGCCGCGAATATGCCACCACCACCATAGCTTTGTTCCAACCTGAGATGTGAGGCATCAACAATTGATTTATGATATGTGTCCGAGGAGGTTCTCCTTTCGGATAGATGAACGGGTAGGTAGGTTTCCAGGTTCTTACTTTCAACTTCAGGCGATCAACACCTCAGCAAGATGCCTCCCAAGAAGTCAAAGCAGAAAAGCTTCAAGAGCTCCTCCGCCTCAAAATCCACAACTGCCTCATCATTTGAGCCTCCCAAACCCTACGGAAGACCTAACCCTAAGATTGAACCATTTCTCGAAAAGCTGTCGAAACGCCATGTCTATATCACGCATATCGATACGAAACCGGCGGATTTCAAGTACAAGATCTTTTCTGTGCCAGTTATGATGAATCTATTTATAATAGCAGGGATGCTGTGGCGCATTTATCACATTGGACCATGGTACATGAAGATCTGCTGGTCCGTCTCTGGGAAGTACAACGAGACGACAATTGATACGTACAACATACCGGCGGCAGAGACTATAAAGGAGATAGTACGTCGGGCAGCGGTATTCATGATAGATCTATGCATATATGTGTTTATCTGGCCATGGCCCAGAGATTTTTGGGCTGGACGAAGGAACGGGCAATTCGACAATCCAATTGCTTGGAGATATTCTACTGGATTTCGAAAATCCGAGATTGTCGTCCGGAGGAGCCGGAGATGGGACGTGATTATTAAAGACCCTTTGAATGATGAACATGAAGGCACTAAGGAGCTTCTGGCCAATCTTCATGCAGCTGTGGACCCTATGTGGATGAGCGAGAAGACTGGATATCTCATGTTGAACAAGTGGTGGGACCTGGACTGGAATCTTATGATTGAAGCGACAAAGCTTGCCGATGAGAAGAAGATACCTCTCGACGAGTTTAGGACTACGATATTTGTGCATACGGAGGACTTTGGCTGGGTGGTTATTGAGAACTCTGCCGCTCGCGGTACTGCTAAAGAGGAGGAGGGTCGACTGAAAATTATCGCTTTCAAGGACGAACTCACGGCTATGGGCAAGGAAAACGTATTCTTTCGATGGATCGAACTGGTACAATTTGAGTCATCACAGCCTGGAGGCTTTGGGCCTGAGAGACAGGCAGCGACAATGGTAAAGGCCAAGACGATGTTCGAAGAACAAGGCATCGACTTCGATGCGTTCTGGGCGAAGATCGGTGGTATGCAAGGCATGCCGGGGCTTGATGATATGTAATATAAAATCGGGAAAGATACCCTTGTATCAATATTTGTATGAAGTGAGTAAACCTGGAGTGGATCTACACTCACTATCTATGACAGCCCAGATTTCACCTGAGGTGTTCTGCCATCTATCTCGATCTTGCGTTAATAATGCATCAACTACCTATGCGAAAAGCCCCTCGAGATTAGAGCGATGTAGGCTCGTGGTAACCCAGTGCACTTCGAAGAATGACCGTATCAGTATTCTTGACCTGGAAGCACAGTCGTCCTACAACGGTATGAAGCAATGCCAGCCAACAAGTTCGTACGTCGTAGTTTATAGGAAATTCAAACCAAGAAACAAACTGGAGTGCTTAGGCCAGATGCCTCTTTTGATGGTCTTTTGTTGTCAGGTCTAGTTTTGCTTTTTCAACCACTCGGAGAACTTAAGAAATCTAAATAACAAGTTACTACCATTGAGCGTAGTGGCTCCATGGGGATCTTGTAGTTAGGGTCTAGCTTAGATCTGCTTCATCTCATTGGTACTGGGTCTTCCTAGTCCAGAACGGCTCCATATTAATTTTATGGAGCGAGTCTGGGCAACGGAAAACTTGCAGTCAAATAGAACTAAGTAAGCATTCATAAGTGACAAGTCTAGCATAATCTTTGCTTTGGGAACAACTCAGAGTATTTACCTCGATGAGAGAAGCAGGATCTTCGGGCGATGAACTTTAGAATTACAATTCGTCTAATCAGCGGCCCTGTCTCCCACTCAAAGTACCAACCAGCAGGTCTCGACAAAAACACAAAACCATTATACCTCCCAGCTAAAAGCAGCTATATAATACCAAATATACCTTTGAGAGCTGGGAAGGGAACTGATGCTAGGGCTCTAACTCTTAAGGGACTTGCGGGCATGTATTTTCGCAATGAGGGTGTGCTGTTTCGCTACAAGTTGGGATTTCAAAGTTAGTTATCGATACTCGCACCATAACGCGTTATTCAGGAAACTAACTACAACCATGTCTTTATTTCCCATGCAAATAGCATTGCATCGAGAATATTCCATGAACAAAAGTTCAAACTTTTGGCACCATACTTTGTACGAACGTCGGGTAGCACGGCTACCATGCGTATGACAGATCTGACACAGGGTCTCTTCACTCTCTAGAAGGTCCTGTTAGAACTGTACCAGAGCAGGGGCAGTTCCAAATTTGGGGTTTCCATCAGAATCCAGTTCACAATCTCCGCTATTGTATGTATACCTAGTGGTATTGTACGCCCCAGTTGAATTAGCATTAGCATTAAACACATTCCGGACCAGGGTTTCATCCAGACTGGTAAAGAACCTGTGAAATACTCATTAGCTTCTCATCATTCATTTGACTACCAATGTCAACCTCACCCATTACTTCCAGTTCAATAACTCGCATTCGCTAAGCTGACAAACCGGGCCAGTTTTAACCAACGAAGTAAAAAGTACAAGATTCCCGCCATTCCAAGTCAATAACCCAAGTTTATAACTGGCGGTCTAATAGTACGAAGCCGAACACGTCATTTGGATCTCGAAGCGGGTTGTTGTATGTTGAAGCAAATGCGAAATGGAACATGCTCGCTAGAGCGATGAAGACGAGCGAAAGTTTCGCCATTTTGATTCGCTAAAGAGTAAATAGTTAAGACAATTCACAGTAATCGTCGGCAATAGGTCCGTTCCGGAACCTCTCTACGTCGCGTTTGCTCCTAGTTGGTGGACGCGAAATAGGCCAAGATAGATTTTGTTAGATAATCCCATAGAAATTATATCATCATTCTTTCACACTATGAGCTACCGACCTGCCACAACACAATCTATTACTACCCGTATACTACGATATACCTAAATAACTAACATGCCTGTCTCCTACCTATGTTAACCTCTGCCTACGCGTTACTTAAGCCTGACCCTAGAGCCTAATCTCCTACCCTTCATACCTAATACTACAAATGACTAGAAAACCCGACTTCCAGAAGCTAACAAGTAGCTTATTAGACACCCTTAAGAGTCAATTTTAACGCGGCAAAGATATGAGAGGTCGGCGCCTTACTGTCCTTATTCCTAAAAGAGAGAAAGTAAGAAGAAGAAATCTCTTTACTACCTAAGCTATCTCTTAAAACTTAACTTAAAAAGGAAGGCGAGGCAACAGAGTAAGCAAGTAGAGGTCTAGCTGTACTAGGGGGTGGTTATATTAGTGTTAGTGCTAGCTATAGCTAGAGGAAGCTTTTAGATATAGTAGTTTGTATTTAAACCTCACATCTAATTCGGAGGCGGATTTTACTAATTCTAAGTGCACTTCTAGTTCAGAGTCTAATTTAGACTAATTTAGAATAATTGTAAACATAGGAGGTACCCTAGCATCAGAAGTTGTATGTATTTACACTAAAAAAAAAAGATGAAAAGTGACCTTAGCCCACTTCGTTTCCACCAAGGAGGAGCGAACGTGACGTAGAGAGGCTCCGGACGGGAACGGGCTAACTATCTGCCGACAAAGTTCCGCGTTCTAACCTTCTTCATCAGAATACGTACCTGCATGTTCAGGTCTCCCATTTCTCTTCTGCAGCTTGAAATAAACAACACTCGGCATTTAATAACTGAATTCAGCGTAGTGATTCGTGCGCTTGGAATGATTTCCATCGTTATAAATTACGAAAACTTTCCGCTCATATCCGTAGTCCTGAGTGTGGTAGCAGCGGATTTGATATATGCTCCAATGGCGAGGCCAACAAGTCCAGCCAAGACAAACATCAGCCCTGGCCGGCTTGATATTCCAGGAAGAGTGGGTGTAGGAACAACGGCCTTTTATCAACCGTTCTGATCTGGTGACTGAAAGGCGACCTGTAGGGCGAGGGTCTTACTGTGCTGACGTGGGTTGATTTAAGGTTAACCCCAGGCTTTTCCAAGGGCCATCGGTTAAATACCCCGCGGTCATCGTCGGCTACAAGCAAGCGTGGTCTAGTGATCTTCCACAACACTATTTTTCTGCAACAGGCCTCTTTTCATGTGGGTTTTTTTGTCGTCCACCAATCGGTATTTACATCTTTCAAGATATTATTGCCGGCATTTTTTAAGATAGTAGCAAACATCATGAGCATTGAATTGAGCTTAAGGTAAGCGTTTTAATCAACTATTTTCGCCACCTTGCTTTCCATGTCCAGAGGTTCAATGCGCTTTGTTATAGCTCGCAATTCAATAAAGAATTCGGGGAAAGGGGGGGTGTTAGGGCAGCTAGGACTTGTCTCACAAAAACGAAAGAGTTCACATCGAAAAGCTTGAATTTCTCACATTAGACCGATCATCTATTGGCGCAGAAACCAGGAACCGGTGGACCCTCATGACTACGTTGAATGCATGGTCAAAAAGATGAGATCATTTCTTCGCTGTTGTCCACATACGTCGCATACGTGCACTAGACAGTGAAACTCAATTCCATCCAGTCAAGAGGGGCTTTTTCTCGATTCTCATTCGAGGAATTCTGAGAACTTATACTTTTGTTATGTATAGTACTATAACGCGTCGTCATTTCCGTTCCCACGCCATAGCTCAACAAATTTCTAGTAGTTTTAAAAGCTTCAACCTTCGTCTATTTTGTAATCTACAGTACTTTGTATGGCAATATTTTTTATTGTAGCCCGTTTAAGTAAAAATGTACTTCTTGAAGACACTATTGGTTTTCGTTCCGTTGCTTATAGGAGTTTGTGTTGATGCCTATGGCAATCCAGGTGCATGCTCTGGATCATGTTGGTCTCACGATCCTGCTGTGATTCAACGAGTTTCCGACAATACCTACTTTCGCTTTTCTACCGGCAGTGGAATTCAAATCACTAAAGCTACATCGCTTTCTGGGCCTTGGACCATTCAAGGCTATGCACTCGCCAGTGGATCTTCTATCTCTGTTACTGGAAATACAGGCTCCGATCTATGGGTTAGTCTTCCTCAACATCAACATTCTGTTCAATGGATTAATATCCTCCCAGGCTCCTGACGTTCATTATATCGGTGGTACCTACTACATGTACTACGCAGTTTCCAGCTTCGGCTCCCAAGTCTCCGCCATCGGCGTAGCAACCAGCACAACCATGGAAGTAGGAAGTTGGACCGATCACGGCGCAACAGGAATAGCTTCCACAGCCAGTAAAGCCTACAACGCAATCGATCCCAACCTCATAATAGTCGGAAGCTCATACATCATGAATTTCGGATCTTTCTGGGATGATATCTATCAAGTTACAATGTCTACAGGTTTGAAAGTTGGAGGTACTAGCTATAATATTGCGTATAATGCTACCGGCTCTCATGCTGAGGAAGGTAGTTATATGTTTTATTATTCTGGGACGGGTTATTATTATCTTTTGATTAGTTCGGGGATTTGTTGTGGGTATGATACATCGCTTCCAGCTGCTGGGACGGAATATAGGATTATTATGTGTCGGTCTACTTCGGCTACTGGTGGTTTTGTAAGTCTCACTTCTCTGATATCATACATGGGTCATTGCTAATGTTTTCTGTTTCTTAATAGGTTGATAAGGATGGAAAAGCTTGTACTGCTAGTGGTGGTTCAACATTACTCAAAAGTCATGGTACCGTTTATGGACCTGGTGGGCAGGGTGTCTTCACTGATTCGAGCCTTGGATTGGTTCTCTATTATCATTATGCGGATACCAGTATCGGCCTAGCGGATGCTGACTATCAGTTTGGTTGGAACCAGATAACGTGGTCGGATGGATGGCCAGTCGTGTGAGAGATGAGTTCGGTAACGAGTGCCGTATGCGCGGGGTGAGATCGGCGAAGTTGATGGGAGGATAAACTCAAATTGAGTTGGCTTCTATAATTCTTTGTATATATTTTTGTAAAGACCTCAATGAAAATTCCTTTGAACATTCTTAACTCGTGGTGTTCAGAATTGTTATTAGTTGCGTAAAGATTCCCAATATTACTCTATGCAATGTGGGCATTGGCGCGTGCACATCATTTGCAAGAACAGTTGTTATCTAGTTGCCAATAAACTTTGAATTTTCAACTATAGAGCTTGCAGGCCATCCGAGATTGGGAATAAAGTATACACTAATCTGTAAGTGAATTATTCCCATGACAACTATGTAGTTCTAGAATTTAGTCTGATGTTAGAAGCTATAGTGAGATGTCAGTACATCCAACTGGAATTTTAAACTATCCTCGGCTTA